>JAGFPH010002098.1:124989-178992 GCA_018207615.1 Philaenus spumarius | reverse complement strand
AGCTACATACCAAATTTCATTCCAATCCATTCCGTAGTTTTGAAGAAATCGTGATTTAATAACTTTGATCCACAAAACCCCCTAAAATTTCGAATTTTTTCAAACCCTTTCTTAGTAAGCACCTATGGCAATAGAGGAAGCTACATACCAAATTTCATTCCAATCCATTCGGTAGTTTTGAATAAATCGTTTTTTAACAACTTTGATCCCCCCAAACATCCCCTAAAATTTCGAATTTTTTCAAACCCTTTCTTAGTGAGCACCTATTGCCCTAGAGGAAGCTACATACCTAATTTCATTCCAATCCATTCGGTAGTTTTGAAGAAGTCGTTTTTTAATAACTTTAATCCCCCCAAAAACGCCCTAAAATTTCGAATTTTTGCAAACCCTTTCTTAGTAAGCTCCTATGGCCCTAGAGGAAGCTACATACCAAATTTCTTCCAATCCATTCGGTAGTTTTGAAGAAATCGTGATTTAGTATCATTGATCCCCCTTAAACCCCAATAAAATTTCCAATTTTTTGTAAACCTTTCTAAATGAGCCACTATGGCCCTAGAGGAAGCTACATACCAAATTTCATACCAATCCGTTCAGTAGTTTTATAGAAATCGTGATTTAGTAACATTGACCCCCCAAACCCCAATAAAATTTCGAATTTTTTTAAAACCTCTCTAAGTGAGCCACTATGGCCCTAGAGGAAGCTACGTACTAAATTTTATTCCAATCCGTTCAGTAGTTTTAGAGAAATCGTGATTTAGTAACTTTGACCCCCCAAACCCCCCTAAAATTTCGAATTTTTTTAAACCCTTTCTTATCAGCACCTACGGCCCTAGAGGAAGCTACATACCAAATTTCACTCCAATCCGTTCAGTAGTTTTAGGGAAATCGTGGTTTAGTAAAATTGACCCCAATTAACCACCCTAAAATTTAGAATTTTTTTTGAAAACCTTTCTAAGTGAGCCACTATGGCCCTAGAGGAAGCGACATACCAAATTTAATTCCAATCCGTTCAGTAGTGTTAGAGAAATCGTGATTTAGTAACTTTGAACCCCCCAAAACCCCCTAAAATTTCGAATTTTTTGAAAAACTTTCTTAGTGAGCCTCTATGGCCCTAGAGGAAGCTACATACCAAATTTTATTCCAATCCGTTCAATATTTTTAGAGAAATCGTGATTTAATAACTTTGAACCCCCAAATCCCCCTAAAATTTCGAATTTTTTTATACCTTTCTTAGTGAGCCCCTATGGCCCTAGAGGAAGCTACACACCAAATTTTATTCCAATCCGTTCAGTAGTTTTAGAGAAATCGTGATTTAGTTACTTTGACCCCCACCCCAAATCCCCCTAAAATTTCGAATTTTTTGAAAACCTCTCTTAGTGAGCACCTGTGGCCCTAGAGGAAGCTACATACCAAATTTCGTTCCGATCCGTTCAGTAGTTTTGGCAAAACAACCCCCTTTTTGGCCAAAAACCCCCAAAAATCAGTTATTATTATTATTATCACCTAAACGAGAATTTTTATAAAGATGCGTTTTTTTGCATATGGTAGGGTTTATTAAGGGCTACAAATAAGCCAAATTTTATCAAAATCGTTAGAGCCGTTTTTGAGAAATTTAGATTTTTATAGTTTTTTGGCAATTTTTTGGGTGTGAAACCCCTTAAAAATCAAAAATTTGAAAAAATGAAAAAAATGCCTGAAGATATGCCAAAACTACTCCCATATACCAAATTTCATCAAAATCGGACCAATGGTATGGTCTCCAGCTCTGTACACATCCTTACAGACACACAGACACACAGACACACGGACACACGGACAAACGGACACACGGACAGACATCACCAAAAAAACACCTTTTTGGGTCCAGGGAGCAACAAAACAAAATATTTCACTAAAAATATTTTTGAGTTCAGGGAGCACCAACACAAATAATTCCACTAAATAATTTTTTGGGGTTCAGGGAGCACCAAAACAGATAATTTCACTAAAAATTCAAATGCGAAAATTTGGACGAAAACAATACTTTCTCCATATACTACGTATAGGGTGGAGAAAGTAAAAATGTAAATTGATTACAATTTCTCTAAACGAACAAGGCGCTGGCTTTAGTAAATATTGAGTACAGTAGGAAACCGAAAATTGCCCAAGTTAAGGGTCTGCTCCAGTAAACGAGAAATCCACCTGAACGCAAACGCCTCTCACTATTTCCCTATCTAAACAGTGCAATTTCTTGCGCTGACATTTCCTCATTTCATACCATTTTAAAAGTCTATCTTTTGTAATTGAGTGTTGAAAAAAAAAACTGAATATTCTTTATAAAATTTCGGATTTTTCTTGCAAATTATTTTTCGTTATTAATTTCTTATTGTGTTAGGAAAAAAATTCAAACTTTGTACTTACAAAATGTCAAAATCAAAAGCATTTTAAAAAAATGTAAATGGCAAGACGGATGCGTATTGTGACTGTGATTAAAATGAGACCTTGCAAACAATTTTATGATAAAAAATAAACGAAATAAATGGTTTGAAATTTAACATTGCTCTTATGGGATAAAAATCCAAAATGGCTGCCACTACAGCAGACCCTTAAACGTTTAAAAGTGATCGCATATACATTATGGCTTGATGTGTTATTCTGTGATTTTTGCATTACGAATCACGTAAATATGAAATAACATTTTTTTGTGTTTTCTTTAATAAATGATAACTTTACACAATCAAAATGTAAAAGAAGTAATCGCTTTAATGAATTTCGATTTTAGAAATTCGTATAAATAATGCAATAAGACAAAATTTGAGTTCTGAATTTTATGATCATATAGTCAGGACGTTAAAAACACTACATATATCTACATACTAGATAAGACGATTAACTCAATTTCAAATCTAAAGTTCGAAATGGTCGTCAATTATATTTAATAGTATGTTTAACATTATGAACTATTATTGATTATAAAAGTTTAAACTATCGTTCATTTGTCGACCTTATGTGCTTCCATACTAATTTTAATACTCCTGTTTGTATGATTATGGTGGTAGTATGAGTGTGTTTTAAAATAAGATTTATGTGATTAACAATTTAGTTTGATTAGTGTATGTACAATTAATACCATTACTTTTAACTAGATACATATTTGTAGATTGAAGCGTTAGGCTTCCGTCAAAATTCATTTAGTATGTTTTACCTTAATACAACAGTTTTGTGATATAGAGTATTAATTCTCTCTTTGTGTTATTAATTTTCCTAAATAGTTTTAGTGATACATACCATATGAACTTTTAGTATGCATTTTCTAAAATAATAACATCGTTTATTCATAAACAAATGTAGTATAACACTTTTTATTGTTATACAACATTAAATAATTGCTTACAGAATCTAAATTATTCCTTATATTTCATATAATTGGTTTTATTTTATATAATACGCTTGGTTTTGGCTCAATACATGACACATGTCAGTAATATGTAAACGATTATGTAAAGAGAGAGAAAGGGATTTTAGTTCTACTAATATTGTCTGGAACTGGATATTATTACCCCACATTCCTTATATAAAAAATATTCTATCCATTATATTTAAACAAATATTTCATAATATATTAATATCATAATTACCTTACCTATGCCATGTGTCCCAAAAGTTCCACCCCACCCTATTATTATTTTTATTAATGGAAATAAACAGATTTGCTTTGGGGATCGTTAACATGAACAAAAATGGAGTTTTTTGGTGTATCGTAAATTTCAACCCCTCCCCCAAAATGGGTTAAGTCGAAAATTTAAAATTAGAACCCCTATTGAGTGACACCTCATTTAAAAGGCATTGGTAAAAGAAGAAGATTGGCGCAAAGCGGAGGTCTGTATGTTGACTCTATCCAACACAATGGCCACTCAAAGTTATAATTTTCCCCATTTAAATAACGTTGAAATGTTAAAGATGATACATCTGTTATTTTTACAAGGGTTTAATCCAGTAGATCACCCAATCTAAGTTATAAAACATAGTAATTAGTATAAAACAGGAAAGCTAAGCCCTCTGGAATTCCCAGGTACTGGACTTTGGGTTGATACAACCTTGCTTGGTGAAAACCTTGCTTTCCAGAGGGCTTAATAAATCAGAGAATTACGAATTTCATTGCGGCACAAAGTTTTAAAGCCACCCGCTAGCCGTCTATAGAGCATTACCAAAATGAAATCAATAAGAACGGATGTCAGTCACCTTAGTTAAAGAATTCTCTCAAGAGCAGAATAACACTGTGGTTAAAGGTGCTGTATATGCTACAATTGGTATATCGAACACAGTAGGTTAAGTCCAAACTAGTTACTAGCCGTAATAATAAAAGGCGTAAATAAAGTCGTATAAAAAACTTTTTGTATAACTAGTAACCATGATGGACGTAAAATATGAACTGCTGGTGGAGAATGTGAAAGAAGGCGGAGAAAGTGAAAGAAGTTGGAGAAAAAGAAAGAAGCTAGGAAAAGCGAAAGAAAGTGATTTCTTCCAAACACAAGATTAACGCAATAGATCTAGCATAAAAGGAAAATATATTCTTCACTACTTTTTCACAAAAGTTTCGATCTGTTACTTATAGTATTCCTGTAAACTAGTACCTACAACACCGCTGGTTTTTTTTTGAAATCTTAAATTCAGTAACTTGAAAAATATAGGTATGACTGGATTCATTTGAACATTATATTGGGAATATCTTGAAAGCTTCATAATGCATATTACTAAAAACATAGTTTCAATAATATTTATATAACAAAGCTATTTCAAACGATACCTCCGACAGTATCACACAAGAACTGTTTTTGATAGTACTGTATTTTAATCCCACACCTTAAAAAAGGAGAAGATTGAAAGGTATCTATATAAAGAGGTAGAAATGGAGATTGAAGAAGTACCTCTTTGATACAAACTTAAAGCTTAGATCTGCGGGACGAAAAGTACAAAGCTCCCTCCAATCTTCACTGCGATAAATGTTCTACTGCGCACTCACCCAGAATCTCATGAACTATAAACTCGGCCAGATTTTAGAACATATAACATCACGTTTTCTGCAAACAATATTAAAAGTTGTATTTCATAAAACAGAAAATTACAAATGAACACGTACTGTCGTTAACGTTTGCTTATGTAAATTTAGAAAGTTGAACGAAATTACAAGAAATTACACATTTTATTTGTATACTAATAAAAATATTAATACGCTAAATAATGTTGATAAAAATATAAAAACAAAACCAATTAATTTAAAGTTTGTTCGAGATAAAATACTTTAGCTGAAGTAAAGATGTAAATATAAAATAAATTTAGTATTCCCGTCCTACTTGATTGAGTTTATTTCCGCCAATAACACGTTTTATTCAGATTAGAAACCAATTTCTGAGAAAGGTGTTACCTTTTAAATACATCCGGAACACAATAAGCGAGGAAGGTAAAATCCACTTGCATTACCTACAACGTACCCTCCAATAGGGGATGATAGAAGGGGTGACGTGATATCTCTCTGACGACGACGACACTGAACCGTTCAGAGTGAATCAACTTGCATCTCAAATTGTGATTGGAAGTTGGAAGAGGAGTTGATCTCACAGAAAGTGTTAAGTTGTTGGGTAAACTTGGATAGAGGGTTAAATTGTGCATAAGATTAATTTATAGACGATCGCTTTTTGTTTGTCTTTTCTGAGATTGTTAAGATTCTCAAGTTAAAATGTGTCCTTTATTTTACACGGATAAAAATGTATTTATGAATAGGATGCATAGAATATTATAAAGTCCCCCTCACCTTAACTTTTGTAAATAGAGCCAAACAATTTTGGGATTTTTAACTAGGTTACCTGAAATTTCTTTTATGATAGTTTGGAATTTAGTATTTTATTACCAATTACAGGGTTAGTCAAATACGAACGCTTATCGGGTAACAAGTCAAATAAAACGCGAGAAATACAAAATTAATGGCGCTAACCAAATATTTCTTTTACAAGCTTAAACAAAATGGTGGTACAAAATTTATTTAAAATGTGAATCAAATAACTATTTACTTTTTGGCAAAAAAACTAAAAGCACAATGAAATATGAGAAACCTGCACACCTGTTTTTAAAATGTTCGCTAAACTAATACGAAAGAGCTTCAACGTTGTACCTACCACATTTTACATGTCCCATAAAACTGTGGTACTTTTTAGGCACATACAAACCACGTAAGATGAATATACAATAATTTAAGGCAAAATTAACAACACTAACAAATTTGATTTTTACGAAAAATTATTGAAAAATCTGGATTGTATCTGTCATGTTACAATAGCCAAAACTTTACGTTATGTTCACATTTTTGGTTAAGACCATTAAAAACAAACTTTGTGAGTGCTATTAAATTCATCTTTTTATGCTTTTAATTTTAAGTAGTAAATTGCGGGTACAAAACAGCATTGCCCACTATTATTATGCTATTTGAAATAAAGAATTTCTATACAGTATTAACGCGAAAAGGCGTATTCGTTTGTTTATTAGTATTTAACTAAAAACTGTGTATCCTATTTTGACGACATTTTACTAACGTTTGCGTAAGATGGTTTATGCTTATAATACTTTTTCAAAGTAGTACTGAGGAGTGGCTGGACAAGGGAAAAGTTTGTTTTTAAAAAAATCACTATGGCTGAAATATTTGGCTTTTGCTGGCCAAATCGTTAAAAATAAACAAAAAAAACCTCCAGAGACAGGAATGTTTGGAATAAAGTTAGGAGAGCATAGGCACAGTTGGAATATCCGTTTTATCCTTTTTTTTTAATTAATTAACAAACGAGTAAACGGAATAAAGGTAGTGCACAAACGTCTGCCAGAGTATACATATATTGAAGGTTTTCTTAAAATAATAATTTCCTCTCATTCCGTGTGAATAGAGGATAGCCTGGTTGTTTAAAACATAAAGTTGTTATTAAAAAAAACAACCTGATCGGGTTATTTATTTCAAGAAGTTAATATCAAAGTGTAGTAACTCTAAACCGGCACAAAGTTTTGTTTTTGTGAGACAAATTAGTAAGTCAGTTTTTTTTTCTAAAAAGCACCTACAATGATTGTATTCAATAAACCCTTAAAATAGGTAATACAATCAAAAGATCATAACGCTTACCCGGAATGTGGTAAGATGGCGGAACTAAAGCAAACAGTGGTTGACCTGCTTTAACGTTGACAGGATATGATTAGTTCCCTGTTCTTTGGCTTTCGATTAAAACATTTTACTACAATATTTAAGTAAAACCCCGTCGTAGCACAGTTAGAATAAAAATGTATTGACTTACTATGTTCGTCATAACGCCATAAGGGGTTGTTATTTCGGTCTCAGATAGTTGAACCAACCTAGGGATTTTCCCAGGCATAAATTAATTCCCTTTTCTAACGTACATAATCTGCCTACATTCTTAAAGGTTGCTTCATTATTTATTTAGTCTCCGACTACGATGTTATTTTTGTTGAACTGATGGATACAATCAGCTGTGTATATAATATAATTTATTCGTTGCTATAGCTAAATGTGTACATAAAAATTGTACGAAAGTTTTCGTACTAATTAAATTACATTATTTTGTTTATACTTAAGTACGTAAGATAAACAAAAATATTTTAACTATCCACCGTCGAAAAATGTTGTTTTCAAATCCGTTACGTCAAACGTTTGAACAAAAAACGTACAGACAAAATTAACCTCTTCATAATATTAATATAAATAGTTAATTTTCATAGCTTCGAACATTATTTGAAAGATAATTTTATCACTAGTGAAAATAAAATGTGTTAAACCGTAACCAAATTAAAACATTTCAATATGACATGCGACACTATTTGGTTACAGCCCGAACAACGTGCTTGTCAACGATAAAACAGTTCTCTGACAAGTCGTGCCTGTTTCTGACATGTGTCATATAATCAGATAAATCGAAGCGACTAATTTGGTGACAGTTACACATATTAACCAAATAATATTGTATTTGTTAAGAGTTTAATCAAGTTTTTACCTAAACTAATATTTTATATCACAAGATATTTTTTTTGTAATAGCCTACAGTGAATTGCATTATTCAACATTATAAGTTTGTACGATTGTTTGTTCTGATTTAAATGAAAAACGTTTCATATGATTTTGTTGAAATCTGTACGTGGTGTGTTGAGCATTGACATCCAGATCACACGGGGCATGTTTTTTTTACAAAATGGAGCTGAGTGATTGAAACAATGCTGTTAAAAAAGTAATTTCGTTCAGCAAACTGTTGAAAATAAATCGAAAACTGAATAATGTTGACAATAAAAATATATACAACAATATTCCCGACACAAATATGTTCTATTACGGATTTCTTACAACAACCACTTTAATCTTACAGGGCAGCGGTATCTTCGGTGCGATGTTGTGAGCTATATAAAATTGTGCTAGAGAAAACAACGTTTTATTATTATGTTGTTGTTGTCTTTGCTAAGTCATTATTTTACAAAAATTTGGGTAATGAAGAAGGGGTAGCAGCGTTTAGCGAAAGTAAACGGAACGCCAGTAACTAAATTCGAACCTGTTTTGGACTTTCTAAATGAAGAAAAATTGACGAGCACCTATAACCACTGCGTCACTCTGCTTCTTTTTCAGATGACAAATAAATAGTAGTCATAAGTTATGGTTATGGAAATTTCTTTACGCATATTAGATCAATAAAATTATTATTATTAGGCCCTACCTGGTGGCTGTTTATGAAATAGTTTTTGCAACTCTACTACAGATTACATCAAACTAGAAAAATACTTTACGACAAAAGGTAAGAAATAACAGAGGTAAATATCTTCAAAAAAGAACGTAATAATTAGTTTATACATGATTGTTTGCCTCCTGAACTGTAATTAGTAATAAACTAGGTTAAGTACCTTGCGTACCGTCAACAGTTCTGTCCTTTAGCAACCTAACCTGGCAACAATGAACAACGTAATCTGCTGTTATAAACACCAACTACAGCTGCGTAATAAATTTGAAGTTAATACTTCAGTTGGTTCTTCATTTATTGTATACAAATATTTTTTAAATCATGGATGTAGAAGTACCAACATACTGCGTCCTGGCACAAACAAAGTTTTGTGCTTGTCTTTACTTAAAGTTAAACACATATATTGATTACTGTGTTTTTGCCTCAAGGGCCTATTAGTATACCGTAATGAAAATAAATAAATGAATAGTACTTGGTTGAAACCTTGGAAGGCTGATGGCCAATATGGGTGGCCCACGTGCAGGTAGACGACGACTCCTGATGACTGTAGTGCATTCGATTTTGTTGTATGGAGCAGAAATCTGGGCAGACGCAGTTAGGGTTAGAAGACGTCGTTCTCGACTACTCTCACTCCAAAGAATTGGAGCTATGAGAATTATAAGCTCTTACCGAACAGTGTCACAGGCGGCAGTGCTGGTCGTGGCGGGTGTCATCCCGATTGATCTTTTGGCGCAGGAGCGGAAGAACATCTTCACTCTAAGTAAGGAAGTCAGCAGAATAGAGGCTGCTAAAAATTCTAGAGAACTTACTATGCAGGAGTGGCAAATACGATGGGATGGCAATATTAAAGGGAGATGGACAGCAAGTCTTATAAGAAATGTGCGAAATTGGACCGAAAGAAAACACGGAGAAGTTAATTTCTACCTCACTCAGTTTCTAACAGGGCACGGATACTTCCGGTACTATCTTCATAAGATGGGTAAAGTGAGTTCTATGAATTGCCGAACCTGCGAGAGTAGAAGAGACGATGCAAGACACACTTTCTTCGAATGCGAACGATTCTCATACCAACGGCGAGATATCTACAACATGATTGGCGAATGTACAGTAGAAAACATAGTGGAAAAGATGATGTTTTCCAAACGCAACTGGGGATTGTATCTCAAGGTACATTGAAGAGATTTTGCGCTGCAAGAGGAAAGAAGGATGGCTTGAAGCATAGAAGAGTAAGGAATTAATACCATCAGAGAACATAGTAAAGTAGATTTGGCACAATTGGTGTTTGACCAGCCGGTCAAAAGGATGGTGGATGACCCTATAGGGCAAGACAGATCCTCTCCTCTGTGAAGTAATATCTCAGTGATGGTCCCGCAGAGGAGGGAAGATGGAATGGAAGGTTGAATGGTTTTTACCGGGGTAAGGAGGGTGCCCACCACCTTCAGTCCCCGGACAATGTCATAAAGATTGTTGTCCTTTTTTTCCCTTCCTTAAATTAAAAAAAAAAAAAAAAAAAAAAAAAAACTTGGTTGAAACCTACTACGCCCAAAGGACGAGACCGATATTAGGATCGACTTTTGCCATTAGAAAACGAATCAAGGCTGAGAGTAACCCAAGTCACCGAATTTTTTTAGTCAATCGCGATTATTTTAAACAAATTAATAACTTTCTCTGATTAACTTTGGTTAGAGTTTCTGGCCACGTACGAGTGTGATACTCATCAAATTTGTAAAGACCCAGAATTAAGAGTAAAAGTAATTGTGAAAACTTTTTGTTATCAGCCATTCAAATCATGTTTTCAATTCCTGAATTGTCGAACGTGTCATGACATACCATATTATAATGGGCTATTTAACCTCTCGATATAGCTGAAAGTTGAAATAGCTTTGTTTGAAATACGTTATATTCGTGATACAAGCTACGTGATTATAATTTTACTACGTGAGTGGTAAAGTTTTCCAACATTGACGATCTCCGCGAAAGATCTGAAGTTAATTAATTGTCGCTGGCACTGTATTACTACCATTTGGCCGAAATTTAATGCGAGTATTTGTCTAAAGAGTTTTAGTTTGTCTTTTTCCTTCTTTACTTAACTATACTTAATTAGTTCAAGATCCTTTTTACTTTCTCACTATACTATAGTATAGAGACAGTATAGGCCTACTGATGGCAAAAAAATCGATGTTGAGGTTTTTGTAGAAATATCCAGTTTTGGACACCCTGAGTCCAAAAAAAATGTTTTTACAAAAGGTCTGTCTGTATGTACACAAAGCTAGGGAGAAAACTATTTCGAAAAAAATGCACCAAACGTGTAAATTAGGCCTGTATAGATGCACGAAAAAAGACTTTGAAGTTTTTTGAAAAACAACCCCCTTTTTGGCAAAAAAACCTCAAAAAAATATGTTATTATTGGTTTATAAAAAAAAAAACTGCTTTAACGATTTTGATCAAATTTAGCTCATTTTTAGCCCTTAATGTACCCTACCATATGCAAAAACCGCATATTTATAAAAATTCTTGTTTAGCTACTAATAATAACTGATTTTTGTGGATTTTTTGGCCAAAAAGGGGGTTGTTGTCAAAAATTTTCGAAACCTTTTTTTATGCATCTATATAGGCCTAATTGACATGTTTGTTAAACATTTGTTTGAAATCGATCGAATAGATTTCTCTCTAGCTAATAATAATAATAATAATATTTATTAGCTACTCTCCTACTTTAATGAATCCCCTCTCCTACTTTAATACAATAATTATGAAGTCACAGTGTATCTGTTTACTAATTTAAATATGTATGTGAGAAAATCTGTGCCAGTTTCTGGTACCGGTTATTATAAATACCATGTTACACTTAAAAAAACAAATGGCCTCTTTTAAAGAATTTAGGTATAATGAGAGGGGAGTGAACAGTTAAATATACTAGTGGACCCGGCAATGCTTCGCTATTGCTATTGCTTGATTTACCTAACCTAAAATTATATTCAGTTTTTCATCCAAATCAGTTGTTGATCAAAATCAGCTGTTTTAAGCTTTTCATACGAACAGCTGTTTTTTGTGCCCCTGATAAAATCAAAAGAAATCTTTCTTCTTCTTCCTTAAAATTGTCCTTCCATAAGATTAACATTGAAACTTTGAGGGCCACTGGGGCGTATCCCTGAGGACCGATGTAAATTATAATGGGATTCTGCTCATCTACAGGACACTACCTTTCTAACGGTATGCGCGAATTTCTCCTACGATGCACACAAGCTGAGAAAAAAGGACGACAAGTTTTGTGCTTGCCTATTAATATATAGATGTAAAGTTACGTTTTTTTAAAAATATTTTAAAGCTTATTAAAAGTCAAATTAATTTGTGCAAGGTTGAGTGAGTTGAATTTTATTATCGATAAAAAATATTAAAAAGTGACTAGTCTAAACTAATCAATTAAATAAAGCTTGTAGCATAAAGTTTGTATGATTTTTGCAAGACAAATCAAAAGCAGAACATTCGTTTATTTTACAATAACCTTTTCTCTGTTTGAAGTTATCATTTATTAATAATGGATGTTAAATTTTTTTATTAGTTATTCGGGCATTCGCCATCAGGTGTGCGTTTGTGCTTTTCTGTGTTTGTATTATTGCGTGTTTTTTTTTTTTTTTTTGACTTCTCAGTTTCAGCTCTGAGAAGTACCATGCAGATGGTTAAGGTTAGTGGCATATTTAGCTTTACTTGCTTTCTTTACACAGGCCTAGATTTCTAGGTTTAGCCTATGTTCCCTTAGTTGTTACTCACTTGATAACGAGATTTGATTTATATTCCCGAAACGTTGTGTATTGACTTTAAACACACAAATGATGGCAAATATCCGAATAACTAATAAAAAAAACCTTTTGTTAAAAGAATTACTGACAACGCTCTTAACTCTCACCATTCTTAATGGGAAGTAGTCCTTCTTGGTGTTCCTCAGGGTTCAATATTATAACCATTGCTTTTCTTAATTATTTATGTAAATGCCTCAAAATGTTTAACCCGCATAAGCAAAATTATTTTCCGATGATACTACTTTCACAGTAGCTGGCAGATATCGTACAGATTTGGCTGATTCAGCAGCGTTAGCCAAGTCTATGACGGAAGTTGGTTATGTGTAAATGAGTTAAAATTGAATGTATTAAAAACTAAATTTATATATTTTTTTACAGTTTAATATTACATTACAAGAAATGAATGGTAATTAAATTATTCAAAACACAAATAAACACCTTAGATGCAAATTTAAATTGGAAAAGTCAAGTTTCAGGACTAGCGGAGTCATTGGCATCGACGTCGGTTTGCTTTGTTATCAAAATGATTTCCTCTGTTGCTAGTTTCAAAAGTGATAAAAACCATTTATTTTGCCTGAGAAGGATCTCTGCTAAGATATGGGGTAGTTCTGTGGGAACTCAATCAAAAAATTAATGTTTGAAAAAATGATTTAATATATTGATCATTGTCTATATATATTTTAATAATTCTTGTATATCTTAAAAAAAAACATATTATTATTTTAACTTTCCCTTGTATTTAAATTTATGAAACTTTAATTGTCTTTAAGTGCAGGCAGAATATATTTGAAATTAATCAGCACCACCACGAATATTCTCAGTCAAAAACTTTTTCAATAACCTGTCTATAGATTTACATTTTTAGAACTCGCAATACATCCAACATACTTAGGGAAAATATGAAAAACATAGGTTCCATCGAGAGTTTTAAGGGTTCGCTTAATGGTGCTACTTCCTAGGAAATTCTGTGGAAGAATATTTCTTTAGAGGTACCTAAACTCAATCGGGAAGGTCTTATTTGTTCGTTTTTATTTTAATTTACTGTAGTGTTTTATCAAAATGATATGTAAACTTATGAGTTATTAAATTTATATGTATATTTATTTTTAGTACTATTTATGTAAGCGTGTAATAATCATGTCATGTTAGATGTTTCGTATGGAACAAAAAAGATATGAAATAAATATATATAATAAAAAATATAAATAAATTAAGTACTTTCTTTCAGATTGAGGCTACCCATAACTTCAGCAAAGGTTTGTTTTCTTTAAGTTTGTTTCGGTTCTGTACTTTCCACCCTCATTCATTTCCCCAAAGAATCAATTGTTCGTGTGACTTTAGTGTTCTTTCCTTACTTCCACAAAACTTTGATCACCTCAATTTTTTGATACCAATGAATACAATGAACTCACTCGTGTACAAATATTTGTTTTAATAACCTCTAAAATTATTTGCCACTAAGCATACCTTTACATATAAAACACATTCAATAACAATAATTTATTATTTCACCAATGATATTGCAAAAGTAATTCCTCCGGGCCGGATTTGAACCAGCGACCATTGGATTACTGGTATGATTTTGCCACTACAGTCCACCGCTCTACCAACTGAGCTACCAGAGGATGTTTAAATTAATTGTATCAATTTCTCTTAATCCTGGTAAAAGTCGGTCGACTTGTATCCGATTTGGCACCAAGCAAGTGGAATATGGAACGTTTGAAGCCACGACAGTATTACTTATAATATGTGATTGTGAAAAACTGTAAATCGTTTACAAGTCAAACAAAATAGTTCCATTTATATCTATTATAGAGAACAAATTTAGACAATAGTGTTTTTAGTTTTACTGTAACTTTTGAAATAAAAAAGTACCGTAATTAATTTTTTTAACGACTTATCTATATAGGCTATATACGGTTGTGTTTAGCATACATTTCCCATTATTTAGAATTTGGACGCTGAGTAGGACAGTTACGATTTACTGGGTATAATTCCAAATGTTAATTTTTATTTAAATTTTATTACACTGAAAATTGTTTTCTAACAAGATAACTGAGAAGAATATCAGTCAAAAAAGTTTCAAGTTGCATGATGCCATAATCACAAAATATACAAAAGCACAAATCACGAAGTAATAAATTAAAATGAAGATATAAATTACTATTTTTCATACCTGTTATCCAATAAGAGTTTTTGTATTATAGCTCATAGACAATACACTAAAAAATAACTAAAATCGCTAATTGTGTTCAAAAATATTATTTGGAATTTTTTACATGCTGTAATGTAGTTCAAAGAAACTACCTTCATCACCTAAAAGTCGATGTCCAAAGTTTCCCCAACATTTGATCTTAACATCTTTTATGGAAAATTGTTTTAACTTTGAACAAAGTTTCTGAAAGAGTTGGTTGCTTGAGTTGTGAAAAGTTAGGAAAGAGCGTGAAAACGTTTCAAGTTGAAAGTTTGAGCGTAAAGAGATTTCATTGAACGGATTTCTTTTTTTAATAGTTAAACTAATCATTTGTAATACCAACAATATAAAAACAAACGTGTTTTCAGTAAGTTATATTTTTTTGCATTTTTTATATTTTTTGGCGATAATAAGGCCGACTATTTGTTCACATTTTATGTATATTATTAATAATAATTTGTTGTTGGCTACAATACAAGATGAAAAGAAAGATAATTGTTAATTGTGAGTATGCATCTTTTGGATTTACAAGCAATGATCTTGTCAAAATTTCGTCAACAAACTAATAAAATAATACATATAATATTATAAAAAAATATAACTCTCATTTATGTTTATTATCTTGGCAACCGTATGTACACAATTAGAAATACAACTGCTGTTTATGTCACCCACTATAAAAATACGTAGTTTAATAAAAGTATAGGTTATATCAGCAAGGACCAAAATGAACTGTAAGGCTTGACTAATAATTAATTAAATTCCAAGAATGAACCTTAATAAAATAAAATTCGGTTTTAGAATATCAAAATTTCATATTATAGCTCTGAGATATAGAATGTTGACCTGTGACCGAAACATCCAAATTATTTTAAAAATTAATAAGATTATCATGTGTGTTGGGTTTTATTGTGGTTGTAATATTAAATTATTAGTTTTTATATAGGTAATATGTTCTACCTAAACTATTTTTTTTAAAGTAATAATAACGATAAACTAATTCTCACACACAATCATACGTTTAATGATATCAAACGCGTTTCAACGACAAAGTCGTCATCCTCAGTGATTCATTAGCTGCAACTTTATTAATACCTAAACTAAGTATAGGGGAAAGAAAAAATATAAATAAATCTTAATTTTTATCTTACTAACCTTAAAAAATAAATAAAATTATAATAAATAAAATAGTTTTAAAAATATTTCTGTTTACAATGAGTTTCTCTCAGCTGAACCGTTGACGGGAGTTGAGCGAATTTCCAAACTTAAGTTTATATGATTTACGGTTTCAACCATTTGGGAAACTGTCTATTCATGAAGTCGCTGAATAGCTACCTTCGCGTACGAAATATATTAATAAAATTTGTTTGCACATCATCCTCCAGTTCTCGGCTCACTAGCAGTTTCCTTCCGCTCGCAGCGTAAACATTTATTTTGCGAGTTTGCACCTCGACTTTACGGTCTTGGATTATGCACTGCTTCACCTAATCTTGCAGCGGACAAACTAGCTTTTCATGATAGTTTTACGGTATTTTATATTTTGATTGTTTTGGGGAAACCAGATGGGATATGAGGTCATATAAACAACAAAACGTGCGTATAATAGCCTATATATAAATAAACATTAATTCTAGGACTAAAATCCCCCACACATTTTATTTCTTGTAAAGAACGTACTTCCAGTTGTTGGATTTTTGACTAACGAACTCGCCCGAGCGACTTAGAGAGCGGCCGTTAGAGTGTGAATAGATATGTACATGTGTATGAACATTTTAATAACACTCCAAAACGTGTTCTGGGGACCATGATCGGTGCTCATTAACCACTTCCAACCTTTGGTCTCACCATAAGAGTCACTGCAATAGGTCATATTTCCTATAAAAATCTTCAAAAAATGTGCGAACAGAGTATTTATTCACCCCAGTTATTACGTAACTCAACTTTAAATGATACTTAAAACAGTGACTAAAAAAAAGAAGAATGTATAGGGTTGGTCTTATTGTAAATTATCATACAGTTAAAGTAATTGTGATTTTACAGACCGTCACCAGAAAACATTTTTAAAATATAGATTCTTACTACCAGATAAATGAAAGATAATATGAACACAGTTTAACATCTTTGTATAGTAATAAATATTTTTATTCCACATAGTTAATCATGAATGTGCAACTCGAGATCAAAGTGTACTCAAACAACTATTTCTAAAGGATACCAACGAAGCTTTAATCGGTTTTGTTCCGTACTAGTGAGCCGTATGACAGCGTCAATACATTACCTACAAAAACATATAAACAGACAACTGATTACGTAAATGGATTTGTCTCAATAGATGACACATGTCATAAACATGTGGTCGACATATTAGTCAACTATTTTAGCAAACGGCACGTGATTCAAATTTTAATCGAAAATAAGCCATTGCTGTGGATTTTATCGGATACATAGAGCAGCATTACTATATTTGAAAGAAGGTCTACTGGAACTACTTTATATTTCAAACTTGTTTACTTTTTGACGGTAAAACGTAAATTTCCGACTTCGTTTTCAAATACGGGTGCATCTGTTTTTTTATTTTTATTTTAACACCTAACAATATATTCTATTAGGTTTAAATTTAATTTAAGGGGCATGTCAAAAAAGCATTTTATTCAAAATCCGCAATAGCGGAAAAAGCAAATAAATTTAATACTAATTTTCAATGAGAAGCTTTTTATAGACTTTTGATTTGTGAAACTTTTATTTTCGGCCATGTATAGGATTATTCATTGAAAACCCTATGATTGCTGTTTGTATAAGGGCAGACAAGAAATATTAAATAAATATCTGCAGTATAAGTTACAATTTTTATGAGAGTCAATATTTAATCCTAAGGTTCATACAGAATATCTTACAGTTTCATAGTAAATCTTCTAGTTCTTTAAGAATATACCATTTTATTAATATACAAATAACACTAGCCAAATGTTTAAAAACAACTGAAAAAATTACAAATGGAAACTTACAACATTTAGAGTGAGGTTACTTTTGATAAAAAATTGATTTTGGATCCCTTCCCAGGTGGTCCAGGTGTTATAAATCAAATATTTTAAATGGTGCCTCCAAAATATTGACAAACAAGTAAAAAACTAGGTGTTGTTTTATTCTTTTATATTTTTTGTTAATTTATTTACAAGGATTATGTACTGATTATAATTTATTTATAAAGAATATGACGACTAGTGTAAAATGGTTGGAGATATGGAAAAGTTTGAACACGAAAAACTTAGCTTTAAGAGCCGTTTAATTTGATATGTCACTCGACATAATATTTCAAAACATTTTAGATACTGGCTTTACCCTTTCTCCGAAATTCTGTATTATTTTTTAAAACACTGTAAATATTGAGGAAATTTGTCCAAGTTGAGGATTATTTAAATGTGTCAATTTTTACACATGTTTACAATGTTTGGAAAAATGTTGAGTTATGAAAAGAAATATTGATAGGTAGTGTATGAAAATACAAAAACCAAAATGTTTACGTTGACATTTTAAAACAGTCAACATTTGTGCATATATAAGAATAGACACACTGCTTCCTTACAAATCAAAGTATTTTCCTTTATATTATTTAATTTAACTGTCTTTTGTTTTATAAACTTCTTTACAACCTATATTGGTAACCCAATCTGCTAAAATTTAAACCCCAGAGAAAAGATGGACAAAAATATATAAAACCCCTCCCCCCGAATATATTAAACATATAGACTAATAAAATTATAGGACGTACCGTCTTTAAGATGTTATCAATGTTACTGCTACTTCGCCATTTTCGACTTGAATTCAGTATTCCCTTCATCAAAATATATAAACACGAAAATATTATTAATTTTAAACAGAAACATTGATACAACGTGTCTTATGGTTCGCGCTCCTAAGCTTTTACAAACTGAAATGTTTTAGAATTTTGTTTGCGTGTTTAGTGTCTTTGGGTATAAAAGTTGTTAAAGAGAAATTTGAAATGAACTTGAAAATGAATAAATAAGAAAAACGGCCATCGTTACATGTCTAAAAGAATATTAAAGTCGGTAAGTTCTACGATTATGCAGTTTAAATAATGATTTTAGTGCAAAACGAACTATTGAGGATCTAGTGAACGACCCCAAACTGTGCAGCTATAAATGAACCTACTACCACTTAGTGGAAGCTAACATTCTAAAATTTTAAGAATATCTTGCATTGTTTCTACATCGAAATAATACAATTCATTATGCTATCGTATAATCCAAAAGTTAATGAAAACAAAAAGTTATTTATCATATGCGTTAAATGTTTCATCTTAGTCTTCTTCTTAAACGTTGACGGTGTTAAACCTAAACTACCGATCCGATTTTTATACATGTACTTTGTAATTATATTTTGTGTTTGAATTACTTTAGATATATAGATAGTTTAAAATATCTAGGAACCCGGCAGCACTTCCTTAACATTGCCCTTAACAACCATTCGAGGCCAAACAATCCGCCATTTTTTACAAATAAATCAGTTGTATAATTTTACTCATCAATATAAAAAAATATTTTAATTGATTTTGTAATTTGCCACTTTTAAAATATTATCGAAAATGGTGCTCAAAATTGTTTTGTTATCATTTATGTAAAAACTGAAGAAATATAAAAGATTATTTACTATATTTGGTATATCATTAGCGAAGTGGTTAATCTGAAACACTTATCTCAGTTTTCTTATCAAAAAAATATTTCTTATTACACATTTTCTTATTAAAGTTCTGCTAAAATAAATGCAATGGAATTCTTAATTTCGAAAGGTGGTTTTACACTATCTGGCACTAACAGCAACATAATAGAAAATGTTCTTTCTTAAACAAACGCTGTTTTGTATGCATTCCAATAGAAATATTATACCCGTATTATTATTTAGAAAACAATTGAACGCATTGTTCCAAGTTTTTTACAACTGTGGTTAAAAGAAATTTTAATTTCCCAAAATACATAAGTTTAATGTTACCGATATTTCCTAAATTTAATCCTTAACTAATTTAAATAGTTTCTCACATATACGTTTCGATTTTTGGTAAAATGACTAATAACAAATACAAACTTTTTCCGCCTACAAATTTAATTCTTTTCGAGATAGTTTACGTTAAAATTGCTAACTACCACCATGTTTAAATTCAATGCAAATCTGCTTTTATATACATGCAGAGGTACAAAATTGTAATTTTAAATCTTAACTCAATATCTTGTATTACGATATTATCTTATCTCAATATCTACTTCCAAAGTTACGATCACTGATTTATTTGTAAAAAATGGCGGATTGTTTGTCATCGAATGGTTTTCAAGGGCAATGTTAAGGAAGTGCTGCCGGGTTCCTAGATATTTTAAACTATCTATATATCTAAAGTAATTAAAACACAAAATATAATTACAAAGTACATGTATAAAAATCGGATCGGTAGTTTAGGTTTAACACCGTCAACGTTTAAGAAGAAGACTAAGATGAAGTATTTTCAAACCCTGACTTCTCAGGTTATATGAACGCATATGATAAATAACTTTTTGTTTTCATTAACTTTTGGCCAGATATACGATAGCATAATCAATTGTATTATTTCGATGTGGAAACAATGCTAAGAATGTTAGATTTTCTCGAAACGAGAAAATTAATAAATTGAATTACTTTGATAAAAGTGGGTACAGTATATAAACGAGGGAAAAATAATTACTGAAATTATACAAACTTAAAACTTGTATTTATTTGATTAATCGCATCATAACACAATGTAATACCGATTAGCAGTTGTTTGCAGTACGTTATAAATAAAACAAGAAAAGTAAAATTCGACAGCCCTCATCATACCTTGACGTTTGCTTAAGGGGATAACCTGGATTTCATGTTGACTTAACCTCAAAACTTTCTTTGAAATCCTGTGTGCGAATAACATGACGCGATTGTAGCTCTAAACTTTGAGTCA
Organism: Philaenus spumarius; assembly: GCA_018207615.1. Classification (NCBI taxonomy): domain Eukaryota; kingdom Metazoa; phylum Arthropoda; class Insecta; order Hemiptera; family Aphrophoridae; genus Philaenus; species Philaenus spumarius. Next base: position 158,271 of record JAGFPH010002098.1, on the reverse strand, counting down.
AACACGAAAATGTAATTAATGTTAGTTGGCACGACGAAGATGACAAATAAATCCAGTTCTTGTTGGAGTAGCCTGACTTACCCAGAGTGAACGAAAAGTTAACAGATGTTTTTAACTTTATAAATTTGGAATTTTAAGGTTGGTTTGGAGTTTATTTCAAAGCAATATGATATCTCTTTTATAAAACATAAAAATATTACATTACTAAGATAAGAAAACAGTTTTATTTTTTAATAGAAATTTTAATGAGTATTTTTAGCGAAATTAAAGTTATATAATAAAATTTGTTTGTGTAATAAACATTTTTAAACTGTTTTAGAACTAAGGCATTTGTATAATTTAATCATTGCTCAAAAGTTTATTGCTTTTCTCAGTTTGTTTATTTTCAACATAGGTAGATTCAGTAAAATAATAGATTTATAAGAGGTAACAATCATAAAACATGTAGATTTAAAATTAGTATTTATGTAGATACACTTTTTTAGAGTTTTATTTCGTACACCCACAGATTACAGTTTTAAAAGCCTAGCTGTTACCGTCAGTAATGGTTGGAGGTTATTAATCAAGAATAAAAAGACGGTTAACTTCTCTCGCAGGCGGGATGAGAAAAATAGGTTAAATTAGAAATCACACAAAGAGTTGATTTGTATTTGCAGGTACTAAATGCTTGCATTGATTAAAAGTAAAATAGTTATTTATTTTGTAATTGTTATTTGGTTTGCCTGAAATGAACTAAGTAAATACCTAGCATGTTTTAAAAGAATAAACATCTTGTTGAAAGAAAATAGAATCAAAGAGAGCTGAAGTAAAATCTGATGTTTACTGTTTGTAGATCGGCACGAACTGAGAGAGAACACGCCAGAAAATACACTAAAAGCAAACGCAAACCTTAATTTTTGCTCAACAATTAAACGAGCAACAATAGAGAATGATTTATTTGGCGAGGATCTTGTTGGAAACTCACAAACAATAAGGGGTTGAAAAGAAACGCACGGGGAAAATTACAAAGGGAAAAATATTTTTTGACGCGGAAATGGTTTTATTTTGTGTAGGCCAAATATATTTTTAGAAAGTGTTAAACAAGAAGTGGATAGCAAATGCCTTTGATATAATATTGCAGGTTCGGATTTAGTTACACAGAGTAGGAAAAGTTAAGCAGTTGGTCCACAGTCACCTCAGGAGTATACAGGGTTGCCAAAAAGTATAGTATCATAAACAATTATATAATATATCAATGAATTACCTTATGAGGTCCGTCTTGTGACTTCAAATTGTTTTTGATCTTATTTGTTTAATACATGTTTCGAAGTATTTACAACTTCATCATCAGGTTCCCTCTTGCTATTTTTTCTCCAGTGAGTGCTTCACTGGATTTATTAGAGTGCAAACGGGTGCTGGACAAGACTGTTTAATGTTTTTTGTGTTCGTGTATGTGTTATGTGTTTTAACGATCTGAATGTGTGACGAGTTCCTTGAGTGAATGAAAAAAATATAGCAAGAGGTACCTAATGATGAAGTTGTAAATACTTCGAAACATGTAGTAAACAAATAAGATCAAAAACAATTTGAAGTCACAAGACGGGCCTTATAAGGTAATTCATTGTATTATTTAATTGTGACTTGGTACCGATAAAAAGCATATTAAAATATAATATATCATATAACTAAGTCTGTTCCAAAGAACAAATAAGTCTTTTAGAATGTATTGTTTATAAACTGACATAATTATTTTATAGAATAATTTTTTTGAATATTTAAAGACACACATTAAAGGAATAAATTGGAGTAATCTTGAACTATGTCGGTTTACCAACTTGCTGTACCGTCTATAAACTACGAAATTTAAGCAACATTTTAAAATTTTGTTCATCTATAAACAAATAAAAAAAAAACGAGAAGTAAATCTATAACCATTTGTATGCATTGAACCAGAATTTAAAACATTAAAATTCACACAATGTACAAAATGATAGCTACAGAAAATGCAGTATAAGTTCAGCCTATCAAGTCCGTTTTACATAGCGGGATTTACAAAATAGGTTCCTTCTGTAAGTGGATTGGACAGGATCCAAAGTTAAGGCTGTATCTCGAACTAGTAAAGGGTTATATAAAAGATTTTGTGAATTTAAATATATAACTCTTCACTCGGGCACCTTCTCGTAGTATATTAACATTGATACGTTATGTGACTACAGTTCAATATATCATTTTTAACAAGCTTAGTAGTAAATAAAAATTATAGTAAAATATAAATAATAAACGGTACCAGGAACTGGCACATACTTTCTCACAAACACATTTAAATTACTAAACAGATTCACTGTGACTTGTAGGGTGGGGTAGGAGAGTTTATTTATTAAAGTTAAAGATTAACTAATAAATATTATTATTATTATCTAGAGAGAAAACTATTCGGTCGATTTCGAAAAAATTTGTACCAAACACGTCAATTAGGTCTTTATAGATGCACGTAAAAAGGTTTTGAATTTTTTTTGAAAACAACCCGCTTTATGGCCAAAAAACCCCCAAAAATAAGTTATTATTATTATTAGCTAAACGAGAATTTTTAGAAAGATGCGGGTTTTTTTATATGGTAGGGCACATTAAAGGCTACAAATAAGTCAAATTTTATCCAAATCATTAAAGCCGTTTTTTTATAAAAAAATAATAACTGATTTTTTGGGGGTTTTTTGGCCAAAAAGGGGGTTGTTTTTCAAAATTGTTCAAAACCCTTTTTCATTTTTTCATGCATCTATACAGGCGTACTGGACATGTCTGGTGCAAATTTGGTTGAAATCGATCGAATAGTTTTCTCTCTAGCTTTGTATACATACAGACATACATACAGACATACATACAGACATACATACAGACATACAGACAGACATTTTGTAAAAACCACTTTTTTGGACTCAGGGGTCCCAAAACGGATATTTCCACAAAAATCTCAACATCGATTTTTTTTGCGATCACTATATTCTCTCTATACTATAGTATAGTGAGAAAGTAAAATTAACAACTCAACAAGACCTATTCTATGCGTTAACTCACTAATTAAGTAGAAGATCCAAAAATGTTTAATTCATTGCTGTGTTTTAGTCATTAAATAATTCATTCTTTGTAAAATTTAATCGCAAATTTGTTTTTTAGATTTTGAGATTTTAGTTGCTTATTATTTTCGAAAACCTCTTTTTTGAAAGTTTAATTAAACTAGTTATGCTTTTTTTCCAACTCATACGCTTTATTATCTTTAAACATATTTATTTCAAAAGTAGGGACTATACCAGACACACCAAATAAATGCGTTAAGATATTTTAATTAAATTATTTATTATTAACTTAGACGTAGAAACAAAATTTTGTTCAGTAAAACCAAACTTGCTATGTAACTGACCATAACATCTCTGCTGGATCCGTACTCGGAGAGTTTAATACCTCGTTAGGGACTATTATTTCCAGACATGTTATGCCTAGAAAGACCTGCTATAACTTTAGGAAATGTTGCTTGCACTTAATTCACTAATAAGTATTTTACAGTAGATATTTTTGAAGTAAAAACTTCTTTAGGCGCGTTGGGCACGTTTTGCATGGAGAAAAATGATTGAACTCGCTTTGGACACACTTAGGTTTTTTATTTTTGTTGAGCACTTTTCGCATGGAGAAAATTATATCCAACCCGCAATTATTAAGACACAGTCGTATTCCCACAATTATTTAAGGCTCCATCGCATCTCCGCTATTATTTAAGGCTCCATCGCATCTCCGCAATTATTTAAGTCTCCATCGAATCTCCACAATTATTTAAGGTTGCGTCGCATCTCCGCATTTATTTAAGGCTCCATTACAACTTTATTTATACATTGTTAAAATATATACTTCTTCATAACCCAAAATTAAAGTTAACTATATGAAGCTAAAACGTTTTCACTTCTGACGGCAGTCGCACGAGTGCCTGTTTTTTCTCTCAAAATATGTCTTCATATTTTTGTTTGTCGAACTAATCAGAAAACGGCAAAGTTAAGCTCTAATGGCTGTAATTGAACACCATGTTGCAATAGACTTTGAAACATTTTTAGTTTTCCAAAGTATTTCACATCGAAGAGATTATTTACAGATTTTGGTATTAACAACCCTTCTTATTTTGGCATAAAACTCTCTGAATGTACAGTACATTATCTTTGTGATTCTATGTTTGCATTCTGACAGTATTATTACCGAAGTAACTTAGTGGTCGAGTTGGAAGGAAATTGGATACTATATACGGCCTAGAAATGTCCATGTTAAACAACTACCATAAAACTGTATCATTTCAATACCAACCATCTTTCTGAACAACCATTCTTAACTGTTTTTACCGACATTAATATTAACATTTCAATATAAAATCAAGTAAAGTTATTTTTGTTTTATGCGTACAAAATGATACAAAATTTACGAGCAATATATTCCGTTAATACATACAGTCATAAAGTGGAATTGTTAACAGTAAAACGTAGATTCGTACCGATAAAGTTTTTATCCGTCTGTTTGGTTCTCAGTGTTTATAAACGTAAATCGATTCCCGATCATTTTGAACTAGTTCTTCAGACATCGCCGGAGGTAATATGGGATGGATTCCTATCCTGAGGGACTGCTGCGGACGAATGTTCTGGTCAGCGTTTACTGGATTTAATGGAGTCGATATTTTATTTTACTTTTTACAAAATCTACTGTATTTTGTCTTTATTATTATGGTTTACAGAAATAAGAAATAGTTTTCAAAAGTAGATCTTTAATAAAGTTTTATTTATATGAAACAATTTTAGGAGAATTCTTTTATAAAAATCAACTCATAGACTTGTATTATGAACTAAAATACAGTTACAGTTTAGTTAATTTTTTTCTTTCATGCAATTTATTGTTATTGGTTTTTATTTGTTAGGGTGAAGAACTCATTAAAAATTAATTTTAGAGTAGAATAGTGCTGCAGCTGAATAAGAATCATATATATTTACACAAAAACCGGAGATTAGATATCAAATTATAATTTTAATAGAGTAGTAAGATTAAAATTGGATTATGTACGGGGGGAGGGAGGAGGATTACAATTAAACACTATTGTACTTAATTTTAAAATTGTAAGTGTGATTCAATAAATAGTACACACTTAACTACTACAATCCTCTACATCTTCATGAAAATTATACAATTGTATGTAAGAATTATTTTACAAATCTTTTCTAGCCTGATTAACTTTAAGTTTTCTAAGATTCATGAAAGTTTTATAAGAAGTTAGCATCTGCTAAACTTTTGTTAGAAACAAAAAAAAACCTTAGCTAGTTTGAGCAATTGGTTAAAATACCCAGCTTGTCCTACCCTTTGTAGAATATTCAAGGAAAATTATAATTTGCTTATGGTTTTTATTAATTTTATAGCAAGAAAATCCTAAAGTCTCTAAATTGAATTTGATATCCAAAGTTTTAATTTTTAAGGGTCGGAATTTATGTTTAGGTTTGATTTGTTAATCTTATTTTTAAGTTAATTTTTATATATTTTATGGGGTGCACAATATACTGGAAATAAAGGTAGGGCTAGTTTATTATGTCGTAGTTTAAGAGATTACCTAATCAGCCCTTTATTTCATCACTCTAATTATCAAAATCCTGTCATTAACGCAAAAACTCACAGGTCACTGAAACTCCCGACAATCCAAGTACCTCTGCCATAATCAATAGCAATTTCAGTGAAAATATAAGAATAAACAATAATCTCTTTGCATTTGTTTGGCAGCAGTTCAGATGGTTAGCGAGCGGAGAAGCTGCGAGTCATTGTAGGGGTGGGGACAGAAGCGATAAGGGGCGGGATCCTTTAGTACTTAAATTCAATATTATCAAAATATGTTTCGGTGAACTGTGGAATAACTTACCTACAAGTATCCCTAGAACACAACAACTGTCAAACAGGGAAACTTCAATGAAATATATCAAAAGGTGATTTTACGAAATCAATACTTCGAGACAACATTACAAAGTACAGTTAGGCTACCAATATCGGCGACATTATTACAAACCAAAATGCGCTTCCAGGTAAAGCAAATCCCTTTCAGATCGAAGCGAAACGTTCAGCTCACTTTATGAGAATGCAACAATACGACATTCAGCCCATTCTTTGCTATTATTTGCAGGGCATACCGCTGTAGACGAACTGAGTGATAAAACAGCAGCTGCTGCAACTATGAATAGTTGAATTGCATGCACAGTAATATTTGAGAAGTAACGGAGTTAAAGAGTAATAAAAGTGTCCATTGTTTTAAAATTCCATGAATTAGAATTAATGTTTTACAGTACATTGTTTTCATAGAAGGCTTGATATCTCGGTTCCAGTATAGACAAAGATAAGACACAGTCTTCTCTATAGAGAGTGTTCTAGAAATCAGGTACAAACAAGGAATTATAATAAGGCGTTATAAAAATAACCTAAAATTTGCAAACAATAACCTTTTCTTGTAAATAGAAATAACATTTAAATAAGTGGTTTTTTTACTACTGTATAGTAATTTAAATTTGAAATTATAAAATGTAACTATCTTCCCTACAAAGGTGAAATTTGAGGTTATTTATTGTATATTACGTACAAGCCCGGTAAGTAGGGGTTTTCAATGCGAACATGATAGTCATGCAATCACGGAAAAACTTACGGTACCGAGCGAGTTACGAACGATAATTTTCATTATTCTACACCGAAAGAGTAACATACTTTTAATAATAACATCTTTTATTTCGAAGACTATCACACCTTCAATTAGTTTTTACTACTTGAACTCAATGAGCAACTACATTTTGTTGAAAACAATTATATTTCTATTGATTTTTTTACTGTGCAATTTTTTAATCCTTTACTCAGAAGTACATTTTGGTTAATGGAGATAGGCTCAATGGTTTCTTGGATTTCATCTGAATGTAAATAATTCACTTGTGACTGCATCCTGTGTATATAGTGAAAAATTATTTAATGCAAACTTAGATCTTGAGCTATCGATGTTGACGGTTTTACTAGGACTAAGTAAATAAAAATACCTTTAACCGTCAGAAATGTGAATTATTTTGTCAAAATTAACCGACAAAATTGTTTATTGAAACAAGATAATATTTAATATTCGAATCTAAAATACCACACATTCTATGAAAGTATAAAACGAATTATTATTGTTCAAATTTTAAAAGGTCGGTTTCTGTAAAAATAAACGAAAATTGAAGTATTTTTAAAGATCCAGTGTTTTACCTACCCTAGTTTTGATTAATTTTCCGTTTCACGGTCATTTTGATAAAATTGTACGGTAGACCACTACTTGTGGTCCAAGTAGAACTTTTTCCAAATTTGACATTGAAAGTTATGAACATTTCGTAAAAATAAAAATATATAACACTAGACTGTAAACTTGTCATTAAAAAAATGAATCCCGAATACAAATGATTTAACTCGATAAAGTGATAGCGAAACGTTATTTTCAAACTTTTAGTAATTATGTGAATTCAGAGAAAATTTAGAAAACAGTAAATGACAGTAGAAATAACAGGTTTTAAAACGAGCATGCGCGTAGCCGCAGGCGTGGGAACATAGAGGGAGTAAATTACTTGTGAAAAAAAAACAATTCTAAAAGGAAAGGTTTGTAAAACGCCACTTACACGAAGTAATGTGCTTTAGAATCCATCTTTATGATAGAACACATGTGTTTCAAATGAATTTAATTGATCACTATATCAGTTATTTCGTATTAACAGTTAACAACCAGAGCGATATACTCTCGTTTATCTGTGAGAAGGATAAGTTGCAATAAAATAGTTGTGCACGAAACCTGGACATAATTGTAATGTAATGATGCATACTTATATTACTGAGAAATTTAATAGTTATCGAACAGTATAATTTTGTTAAAAATGTAAAACATAAGATTTTTTTGTATTTATTACTGATGTTAGCAATACTTAGCTATTGTTTGATTTTAGTAAGTTAATATATTATACTTACCGCAGATAAAATACCAAACACAATTTAGTGAGTGTATTATTGAAAAATTAATTTTGAAGTGACTTTTGAGGTTAAAGTAAGATTCTTGTGAGTAGGGCTGGTATATAGTGTTTAATGTTAAGGTAATCTCATTTCAATATTATTTAATTTTAAGGGTAGTTATCCCATTTCATTACTTTCACTTAAGTAATCGAATTGCAAATTGTCTTTATTTCACAAAAGAATAATATTACAAAATTTAGCTTGTAGGAAGTTAGTGCAATTTATTTTTATTGTATAGGGTTAGCTGCCCCATTTTAATATATTTTACTGTAGTGACCATATTCACTAAACAATCCTGGCACTAATGTGTGTAAATTATGAATTTTTTTGCGAAATTAGTCGATTAGATTTTGAGCACATAGAAACAAGTAAGTGTGTAAATTATTGTTTAATTTTAAGGTTAGTTATCCAATTTCACCCCTTTGGTTTAAGTAATCGAATTGCAAATGGGTTTGTATATCAATTAAGAATAATAATACACAATTTCAGCTTTATTGCTTGTAATAGACTGTAGTAATTGTAATGTCTGAACACGCCTGTGAAATTTTTAGTGAAATCGGTCACTTAGTTTTTTAGTCTATATAGGACAAAGAAACAAAAATTCATTTTTATATATTGAGATATGCCAATTTAGGCAAACTTTAGGTACATATCTCTAAAACTTCTTGATATTTTTCAATGAAATGTTTACCATTTAAAAAATCCATAAACCATAAATGAACTTGGCATCTCTGATTAAATGTTGAGTATTTATTAGATCCCAGATTCTTTATGGATTGTTAGGTACTTAGAAATTAATTATTCCTACCAGAATTTTTAATCAGCAAAATACATCCAGTATAATATAAAAAAAATGTTTTAAATTTTACTTTATCGATGTTTCGCCTACAACCCCCCAAAATCGATACAAAACTTAATAGATTTCTTCTACATGCATCGTTCCATTCAATCCATTAATGGAATTTATTTAAAAGCATCGTGTATAGATCGAGTTTCAAGATAACCGAAACAGAAACTGGTTTACGGAATGAATGCAGGAAATGGAGTTACGCGAACACACCAAAATGACCTACTCTTGATCTAACCTGTTTCGCGTTGGTATGAATATTTCATTAGCTCAGCAGTTTTACATTGCTTGCTTGTCAAACGATGTCGTAATAAATTTAATCTGCTATTTTTATTTAGAGTGGTCGGTATAGTTAGAATGTCAAACTATCGCAAAAGTTCAAGTTTAAATCTATGACCAAGGTATGAACATGTCAAAAGAGTAATGCATATTAATCATGATTATTATTTGTTTGATGTAAATGTGGCTATAAAAGCAGTTTCTTCATATTGATCAAACATTTATTTTAAAAATCTACTTTAATATTTGTTTTTCGTTTTAAAATAGTTTCTAATGATGGGTTAATCATATATTTAACATTTTTTGTTCGGTTATTTACCATCATTTATTTGTTTATGAATATTTGCCACAAAGAAAATAATACGCATTGTTCAGTATCACATTGGTGGCACATAGCTTTATTTAGTAATGTTAAGTGTTTTGTATATTTAACAATGTAGTGTATATTTTTGGTCATTGAATTGAAACCTCCATGACGGTAAATTGTAACTTTAATTCAGTTGTTCTTCTTTCCCTCAGCAATGAGTCATTAAGAGTGATGGTAAACAATTAATATAATTAAAACAAATGTATTAACAACAATGAAATTAATCTGTTACAGAATATTGAACCGTATTGTATTGGCGAAACAGATTTATTTAAGCAAATTGCGTACTAATTTTATTTTTATATGATTTTGTATCGTGTAATTTGCTGCGAAAAATTGCTCTCGTTTCACATTGCATGTGCTTCACATTCTGTATCCATTTTAAATATTACGTTTCATTTTTTACAAGTTGGGACCGAAAATATGTACTTTTCCAAAATGAACGCCTTTTTACGATGTAGTTGTTTTAATTTTGTTCATGCCATTACTCAAAGCTGTCAAATAGTCAACATGTCACTTGTCTCCATTATACAGTACCCAAGAGAATATAATGATAAACGTCTAGATTATTTAATAAGTTCCACTTTTGTTAAAAATATCAAAATTTGTAGAAAGAAGAAGAGAAGACTTGTGTTGTTACTATAATAATATTCGAATGGCCATTTACTCGTGTAAAAAACTATTTATCATTGTTTAATTTTCATGACATAACATTGTTGTAACTAAGACATTGTTTATAGCAATGTTGTCAATTCATCAAAAGTTTCTTGTCAACATGACAATGTTCGCTGACAACGTTGCCAAGTTTGCAACTTTCGTCTTAAGACTTATTGCACTTAATAAATTAAGCCGTGTACAATTTGCATCTGAACACGTTCTAAGTCATGTCGTAGGCTTAGAGATGAACAACTATAATTGATTTCAGTTCCCTTGTTCCTAAAACGAACATTTCGTACTTTAATTTGATTACTTTTGGTTTGAGGCTCACTTTTTACCGAATCGCACTTATTATAATAGCAATTAAAAATAATATTTGTGTTGAAGAAAATCGTGTTGGAGTATTATTCATAGTGTTCTGTGTGCCGGAAATCATGAAAACTAGAATCAGGGCTTTATTGGAACTAAAAAAAAATCATCTATTATCAGAGACAATCTAAAATCATTAAATTGCTTGGATTGATAATTCAGACCGGTTTAAAACTGCGAAAGGTGTTGAGATATTCACTGGTAAGTGGGAAGACTATTAATTTGAGAGAAGCAAAAATCCACCTGACAATCCTTCCTCAGTGGGATTAGGATGTACTTTCTTCAAGTACCAGAATGTTCAGTTAGGCCTCTAGCTAGTTCATAAAGCAATTTAAAACAGAGTATATTGATGCGTGGAGTGAGGGATATATCACTTAAAAATTAACAAGTCAAATGGTAAGGATGAGGTGGAAAAGGAGTCGTCTTCTCTCTGGGGAGTAGTAGTTCAACTTAACCGTAATAGTTGCTTGTTATTAATTTGTATTTGTTACACTTCTGTTACAAATTCCAGTTATATATTTGTGAACCGTATCTTTTATCAGTGGAAATGGAAATAGCATCCAGGTTCCTCAAATTGGGATTCTTCTCATCTCAAGGCAGTAAAAATACTACATAAACAAGACTGTCCATTAAGATAAAACTAGACAAAATGGGATGGTCTGATTAGATTGCTAATGTGGAATACGAGGTATGTACAATCATGGTATGTAGGAATAATGTACAAAGAGATTAGATGAGGCTTGTCAGTTGCAGAATCGATTAGAGAATCTAAAACAATACTTGGGTAGTGTAACCGTTTCCAATGATCATTCAGGAAAACCCGGTAGTTTTGGATTAATAGTAAACATTGTTATTCCGATTTGATAATTTTAGTACTGTATATATCCTGTATATACAATCGGCATTTATTTCTTATCTTAAATATGTTTTGTAGTTGTGGATAAAACACAAAGCGTATGATCTGTACACCTCTTCGATCATTTTAAAGAATAAAATTAAATGTTCAGCTTGGCATTAGGTTAAAGAATAAATTAGGTTAATGGCAACTAGCACGTGCTCTTTCGCCTGTTTGTTTTTACCACTCATTGTTAAAAACTTTAAAAATAGACGAAAGAAAACATTTTAGCAGGCTTAGAGCACTTACACTAACGAACGTTATTCATTAGAATGACTACGTTTTTACATTTTCTAATCAGTCTATTTTACTTTAATTTATTAAATGTTTACGGGACAGGCTTACATCTGTTTCCGAATGATTTCTTGTAAATTAGTAACATAAATTGAATTGAAATAAGTAATGTATTAAAGATAAAATACTTGACATATTTTGCTATCGATTAATTTATTTGAAGGTCGTTTCCAAAAATTTTTCAGTGCAATGTTTTGATTTATCTTTAACAGTTTAGCCAGCCTAAAAGCCACCGTCGTTATAAACATTAAATATAGCTCATGTTACCGGGCGGCAAATTTCAAAACATTTTAAATGTAGTATCAAAACCGTATTAATATTTTCTTGAGTTGAATCTCAGTAAGCATACTTACATTCTTTTCTCTTTATACTTATGTATTTTTACAAAGATCACAAAGAATAATAACAAATTATAGAGTCTTTCAATAATATAAATTATGTTTACTAACATTGGTTCATAATATTATTAAATTTAAGGTTAGCAAATATAAAACATTAATAGGTTTTTTCAAATAAGTTTTTACTTTTCAATCGTCGCTCGTACGGCAATAAATTTGTTTAATACAATGGTCATTATTATAACCTTTTTGTTCAACAACATCCAGTGATAAACTTATTGTCTTGCTCAACTACAACTATATTGTCACAATTTTTTATATTTTATAACTACAATTTTTATATTGTCACTATAAATTGGTTCAAATTAATTTAAATCGCTTTTTTACAATAAGTCATCTGTAAATTTACTAATCGTGTTACCAAATAAAATACAAAATATTAAGAACACGTAACAATTTTAAGTGTTTGAATGAAAGACAAAAAAAATCTGATAGCTTCGTTACCCTAACTTTATTTTTATGTTTAATATCGAACAAGCAGGTGGTGGAGCCCTCTATTTATTATATTTATATAGGCCTAAAGTACCAGCCACATATTAGGGCAAAAATTTGTCCTAACGCAATTACACAGTGGCTTCGTTTAAAAGAAATCTTTCATCTAAATTACAGAGAAATCATACACTTTTTTAAATTTTAAAACCTTTAATGGAAAATTGAAAATATTTTGAAAACTAAAAATAAAGCGTTCAACGATAAATTCGTTAGTGATATCGTTATTCGTTCTTATTATTCAATTCATCATATTTGTTTAGCGATCCGTAAATAAGGCACTTACCTACATATTACTGTAGCGGACACCATCACAGTGAATTTATAATCGTTTTAAATGGTCAACAGATGAAAAATAACAACAGAAAATTTTGTTCCGTTGTTTTATTTATTTATTTGAGCTCTAGATGTTTCTTTTTCATTTAAATTAAATAAAAGGAATTTTTTGGATCAACTCATAATTTTTAATTATCTTCATTTATACTATAAATTAGGTATATTATTAAAATGAATCATTATTATTATTTGTTTCATTGTTTTTTTCCAAAATAAATTTGTATTAAAATTTCTACACCTTCATTAAATATATTGCATCATAATTTCAGGTATACTTTTTGCTTATTTAACGTTCTTAATTTTTGGAACATTGAATTTTCTTAGGACACTTCTTTAGATTGCCTGCATTTCTGCAAGAACTATGGTTATAACATTGTTCTATGTAAATCAGCCATATTGAACTTTAAGTCATAATAAATATGAGCAAAAACTACCAACCTCTTTTTTAGCATAATTACAAAAGTAAGAAACAAAAAACCATATAAAGAAAGTTTCTAATAATCGAATAAATACAAACTACATTCGATAGCTGTTAAATATCATCACCCAGTTGACAAGTAATCGCGTGACGGTTGCAACTCGATGCAAATTGACTCTAACAGTTGATCGAAGGATTGCTGACACTATATTGACACTTGGATAAAGTTTTATAAAATATTCAAACAATTCAATTTATTGCCGCTTGTTGAGGGTGTTTTCTATTTCCTTACAGGTTATTTCCAAATGAAATAGCTTTATCTCCCTCGCGTTTAAAGACAGACTGACGTTTATCATATTAATAAAGTTCCGACGTAAAATTGGAAGTGAAAAGCAAGTCGAAGAAACACAGTTGGAAATAAAATGATTTGTTTTAAAAAGCAAGACAATTTTATTTTAACGTAAATATTTCTTAGTTTTAAAGTGAACTCACTTTGGATGAAAAGTCATAAACATTTAATAATTTAGTAAAACAACTATCATAATTGTATAGGATAATTTTTGTAGTCTTTTCTAAAAAAACAATACACGGCCTTTTAATACACTGACAAGTAAAAACTCTTAAAATAAATTTTACAAAATCTGTTCGATTTACAAATCACTTATCAAATTATCTAACTTTTAAGCACGTTTTTAAATATAAGGTAAAACAATTAAATCTTTAAGTTAATACACAATCTGTAGTGTTCTCATCTAAAAAGGTACAACATCGGAGGTGTGGTGCAATGCGTGCGAAACGAACTGTTTTGAAACAAATATGGGTTTAAGACAAGGCTATATTTTAATATTCTCCTTATTTGTGAACGATTTCGCTGATAGTTTAGGTGGATGATGCGATTTTGAAGGATTTAAGGTCAGTGTCTTATTGTATGCAGATGATATTGTTATTCTGTACCCTACTCCTAATATTTTGAAGAGTATGAACGAAAATTATTGCAATACGTGGAATCTTAGTGTTAATTTAAATAAATATAAAATAATGGTTTTTAGGAAAAGAAGTCAATTCTGTAAAAACGAGAAGTGGTGGTACAAAGGGCAACGGTTAGCGTTATTGAAGCGGTTTAAGTTACTTGGAAGGGAGAATGTTTACAGAGGGCAAAAAATGCGACGTATCACAAACAGTACCGGGACCTTGACCTTCAACTCGGCAGTAGACAATATTTATCTGATAAATACGGTATCCGAACAATACGTTGAATCATCAAAGCAAGGGCAGAACTTGTTGCTTTAATCTATAAACCGGGATGTAGCGACAAAATTTGGTTATGCTTATATGCAACTTAAATGAAAACGAAACAGTTTTCCATTTTATTAGTCGCTGTCCTATCCTAGCCGATATAAGAAATATGTGTTTTTTTAAAATCAGATTAAATCGGGAGGACTTTGAACTTTTATTCAACGGGAGAAATTGGATTAGGTTAGGTAAATTCATGAAGATTGCATGAAACTTTAGATGGAAATTAACAAATTAATTTAATTTTGAGTTGCAGCTGAAAATAAAAACGCGGTTAAGGGGGGGGGGGGGGGGGGTTACGAAATTTTGATATCTTGATTATTTTGGAAAAAAAGATTACTGTCAATATATTTATATATGTAAGCAATTTCAACTATATAACTGGTACTAAATTTATTAGTTCTAATGTATATTGTATATTTTGTGGGTGAGCGCGAGTGCCTGATTATATTAATGTATGTATGTTTTGATGGATGGATGTAAAATAAGTAAATATAAGTGGACTAGTGTAAGTCCTAATAATAAGTGACTTTTCCAACCCAGCTGATTGTCAAATGACCATGTACAGTGCTATGTAAATAAAAATTTTTATTTCCTATAGTTGATTATGTATGTATTTTTTATTTCTATTGCAATATGTACGTATGGATTACATGTGAAAATGAAATACTTTTTCTATTCTATCCTAGTGTTCTCGTCTGGAGTATTGTCGTATACTTTCACAGAAGTGTTAATTATCGTAAGGTCAAAAGTACCTCTTCCGATTGACGGATTCGGTCCTAGAGTAGATAAAGGACCATAAATTACTGTTTAAGGACCACATGCTAAATCATTTCATTCGACCGAAAAGGGAGAGAAGATGAAACATGGGATAAAGTAACAAAATAAAAGTAACACATTCTATTATAGTTATTTTTTATAAAAAGAATTTTCGTTGACTTAAGTTACTCAACGCTAGTAAAATAGGTACATTTTATAGAATTTACAAAACATGGTCCATTAGCATTCCTTAACTCGTGATTAAATTAACAAATTATACACTCCGGATGAATGGTTATGTTTAAAAAAACCAGTTCTGTTAACTGTGCCGAAAATGAGTATATTTGGCTTAAACATAAAACGTTTTTAAAAACATTGTTGATAATCCCAATTACAATCTTGTTTTTTTATTTGCAATTATTTTTAAATTTTACTGTCACTGTTTGAGTACAAGAGATATTCGTAATGTCCTTAAACGTAAAATGAGATCATCTTCCTCAACCTTGCGTCAATGCCAAGGTCAAACAACGAACGTGTTTATTGGCTAAGTTCAGAAATATGTTTTTGAAGCCAGAATAAGTCCGATGTGTGGGTGTCATTGAAATAAACTTTGTTAAAAACATACATAAAAGTCATAAATGTATGTTTAAAAACAAAACATTACAGACAATTCTAAGCTATATAATGGCATTGCTTTTAGGAAATAACTCACAGCTAAAAATGACTTATGCTCTTGAAACCAGTTAGGAGCACAAGTTGGGTACACATACTAGATATTTCTAGCAAAATATTTAGTAACAAATTAATAGTAAACCAAAGTAAAACGTTCGTGGTTTGATAAAAATTACAAATATAAGTAAAACAATAAATAAACTCACTCAATATCTCAGATTGTTTGAGCAATTCATTCAATCAATTCAGATAATATATCCAAGAGAAGTAAACCAGAAACTCTCTTAATTATTTTAATTTTATATGGAGTAGGGCGAATTTATTTTCCGAAGAAGAATGATAAAATCTTAGGAGCGAGAAAAAAATGGCTTTTGAGAAAACTATATAACTTTGGTAACGTATTAAACTGCCAACATTCTGCTCAGTAGTAAACTTATCACGTACAGTAAAAACAGCTACTTTTAAAATTTGAATTAATTTTTTAAAAGAATGAAAGAAATTTTAAATACTCAAATGTAGAAAGCTCAAAGATACTGTTTTTTTTATTTTTGTGATAGGCTTAAGTAAACCGTATACAATATTATTATTAATAACAAATTTTTACAATATGTTGATTATGTTTTTCATAGCTAACTAAAATAAGAAGAAAAATAAGTCAATGTTTTATCAAAAAACAAAAAAAACAAAAAAATTATGTTTCACTATATAGTACTTTTATTTGTATACCTAGTTAATTCGATTGAATTGAATAAAACTTGAACGTAATGTTAGTCCTAAATAAAAAATGTTGTAAAATAACAATCGAATTGAAATTTGAAATATTTGTCTACAATTAAGAAGCAGTACATATTATTTAATCTAGTAGTCAAATAATGCCTTAAAGATGGATAGGAATGTGTAACTATTTTGATTACAGATCATTCTCGTGAATGCCTTTTGAATTCTCAAAGTGTGCATTAAATTATTAAATGTAGATCTCCATCAACCGGCAAAATATATTTTTCTCAGATATATTAAAGGTACACTGCTTTCTATTTACACAATTTTAAAACAAATTATATGTATTTATACTACACTAGCTGACCCGTACGGCGTTGCCCGTGGTGGTTGGTATTTTCAGTATTTTTAACGTAATTGTATTCTTTTAAAGTGTTCAGTCAGTGAGTGGTATTTGGCTTATATATATATATATATATATAGATCTTAAATAATAAAAGCACTATTGTCATAATAATAAAAGATCTGAAATTTTATTTTAGTAAATTTGATCCACTCAAACCCCGCCTAAAATTTCGAAATTTTTCATACCCTTTCTTAGTGAGCACCCATGGCCCTAGAGGAAGCTACATACCAAATTTAATTCCAATCCGTTCGGTAGTTTTGAAGAAATCGTCATTTAGTAATTTTTACCCCCCTAAAATTTCCAATTTTTTAAAACCCTTTTTAGTGTTCACTTATGGCTCTAGCGGAAGCTACATACCTAATTTCATTCCAATCCGTTCGGCAGTTTTGAAGAAATCGTGATTTAATAACTTTGATCCTCCCAAACCTCCCCTAAAATTTCGAATTTTTTCAAACCCTTTCTTATTGAGCACCTATTTCCCCTTTCTAGAGGAAGCACTGCCAAATTTCATTTCAATACGTTCGGTAGTTTTTGAGAAATTGTGATGAGTGAGTGAGTGAGTGAGTGAGTGAGTGAGTGAGTGGTATTTTGCTTTTATGGATATAGATTGACGGAAGGATCCAAGTAAACAATTATTGTCAATACTATGTCATTTAAATATTTGGTAGATAACGTTTTCAAATCACACCTCATTTACATAAACAGCTATTGCAATCCTAATTAATTGTGACATCACAAATGCTGATCCATGTCAAATTATTGTAAAGATTATGGAATACAAATCTTATTTTATTATTTAGCTAATAAACTACTAACTTTCATAAATAGAAATACATTTTTTAAATTTGTAATCGTAGATTGATTATACGTTACATAACCCTTGCCTTGCATGATGGAGTAGACTTCACTTACCCATTTAATATACATTTTTATTCCTCAAAATACAATGTAACCTTTTCCCACATCCGAGATTTGTTGACGTGACACTTACCTATGGACAAAATAAAAATCAAAATTAGATATTTACGATCAAATTCATTTAAATCATGGTTATTGAGAAGAAAAATATTGCATTGAATAATTCTGCATCTATGAACATTCTGCAACTCATATATTAGGGTAGTCAATTATTATCAAAGCCTAAACTATTTCTTTTCACAATCATGTCATACTCTCTCGTTAAACTTTCTTATGATTTCTAAGAGGCAATGACAATATACAAGATATCACTGTTGACGATTAGACGGTTGAAGAATGAAGATATGTCTTATAGTCAAAAAAACAATCATTCAGTAAAAGTAACCAAATCTGTGTTTGACTACTGACTGTATTTGAACGTAATGACTATTCAATTAACTTAAAATGTAAATTTCTAGAAAGTTGTACTCTAGCCATCTGAGAAGAAATATTAGAAAATGTACAATGAAGACATCATCACCAGGGATAGTTACAATCAAAAGCTCGTAACTAAAATATATTTATAGATCAATTTTTAGTGTGTATGATGACTTGATTGACACGTGTTAAGTATTCAACGTTTTTTTGCGAGAAACTGTGTCCTGTTTGTTTTTTATATAGTGTTTCTTTTTCACAAGTCCAGTTCACGTTTTAATTTTACTAACAAATGTCTGACAAATAAATGAATATTTTTAGGCCTGGATGATAAATTTTTTGAAATTGATTTTTATTTTCCATCCGTAAAATTACAATAAACTATGTTTGTGATAAAAAAATATTTGACAATTAAAACGGATTTTGCTTTTTAAACTAAATATGTATCTGACAAATTGTTAAAAGAAAGTAGGTTCAAATAATGCGTTCTAGATTTTTGAAAGTTATTTTTCAAGTGAGAAAGGCGGAAAACGTGTGCACACGCGCAGAAAATGTTCAGTCAACGTAATATCTGCAGAGGCAATTAGTAAACTTAAATGTTTGATCAAACCGAATGTTTATGCAACTCGGCCAGTCTACGTTTGATTATGGACCCTCAAATTATGTTTGTAATTACAAAGTTACTGACTTTCTGTGAGAAATTCTAATAATATTAAAAGCAATCCTTCAATGCAAAAGTTGTGCTAGTTTTAAATCAGCTTGGCTATCTTTGAAAATTGTTTATATGCCAGTAAGTTAATCTTACACAAATATTACATTATATTTATCCAGTAATGATTCAATAAACATTTGTGAGAAATCGTTTAAACCTGAAGGAAACTAAATAATAATCTGTCACTTGTGTGAGATAAGGTTAAAAATAAGGAACTGATGGTCTACAAAACAAATGGTAAAACAGGTTATTTGACATTACCAAAAAACAAGGTAGATAATTATCAAATTAAATAAACTTATTCTGCGAAAGGTATGTTACTGGCATTGTACGGGCGTTAGCAGGCTGTCACATGAATACCGTGAACAAAGTATAAGACAAGAAATGTTACAAAAATACGCTAAAATATGTATTTGTTTTAAATGATGTTCATTAGTAACAACTAAGCACTGAAACCAGTAAAACGAAAATTGATGCAATCTAACAAAAGACGGAACATGAATGTTGACAACGTTGGAACATTTGTCCATTCTTACGTTGTTCTCTATAATGTAGTTGCAACCTCTCCTCACAAAAAAACCTGAACTGAACTAACTCTTCAGTTAATGTACGTTTTCAGTTTGTAATCATATATAAGTTGGTAGCACTTCTTATTTTCCAAAAATATGTCAATCCTGTTATGTCATCGGCTCAGTAAGATGATTGAAAGTTCGCTATTTTAATTCGCCTGTTCAACTTTAGGTGTTGTTGTATGTTCTTTTGTACTTGTTTTATATTGTTAATATTTTATTTGCCACAGACAGTGTACTGTATAGTTTTAATATATAATATAATGGAAAACGTGAAGTTTTCTCTTTCCGTTCGAATTGATGGTCACGCTTAACTGCACTAGGATCTCAGAATATATTTAAATTGAATAATAAGTGTGTTTAAACAATCAGAACTCGTAAAATATGGTACCATAAATTTAAGGAGGGGTGCAAAGTTTGGTACGTTTTAACTATATTATGATTCTGTCTTGTGAGATTATTCACTTAAAAGATACCATGTAAGAATAGCGAAAATATTTTACAAAATTGCATGATACTTTCAAGAAATGCGCGAAAATGTTGATAAAACCCTTTCCCCTTCTATTTCCGAAAGTACTGCAGTTAAATTATGAAATAATCGGTGGTTTTAGAAGAGCTCGCACACTTTCCAATATTTTGTAAAAACAAATAACTATAATGTTCCCTCAATCAGTTTGTACAGCTAAATTCAGTAAAACAGTGGTATTAGAGATCCTTATATACTTTACAGAAATTCTATAGCGAATCCGAACATTTGTAAAAATAATGATGAAAAATATATTTTTAATTGAAAAAGCATACTCTGCTAAGAAACATTTACTTCATTTCACTAGTGCTTGATATAAACCTATAATTTATTATATCAATGGATACATTGAGGAGTGTACCTAAACATTAATAATTTATCTAAATTTTTACATAAGTTTTACTGTATTGTAATTCCTGATCAACTAATACCATTTCAACTTCATCTGGGAACAATATTGTCCCGATGACTTCCAGGCGCGTTTATGCAATGTCGATACATACTGTCAGTTTGGGTTTTGCATACACAGCGCCATTAGTTACAATATCACATTTTAAAACTGACATGTTTTTTATTAGTAAACCGATTTAAATGAAGCAAATACTAAATGTTAGCCCAAGCTTATCTTAATATATCACTGAAAACCATTTGGTTTATGCGTTATCAATATCTTCTGGCAAAAGTTTCTCTCACACTTCTACGGGTTTAAAAAAATTCAATAACACAGACAGTTGGAACGCAAATTGTTTTAAAACTTTTATTTTCACCTACAACGCAGAGTTGTAAAATATAAATATCCCACTTTTCAAACGATTATAGAAAAGTCATAAAGTTGAATTTTTAATTATGTGATTAAAATTGATAGCGTCACAAAATTCAGTAGGTAGATTACATCGCTGTACAATAGAACCATTATTTTATTAGTTGATACTAAAAACGACAAATCATTTCAACAAGTCCCTAACACGACAATCATTACAGAAGTAATAAATCAAACTTAAACCACTAAACATTTTATGTGTAATTTTTCACATGTTTACCAAACACTTAAAGTTAAGAGTACAGCATTATTAATCACAAGACTGGAGCGACATCTGACTGAACAATGTATAAACTCAGCCCATTGTTGTCTAATGTACAAGTAGCTTCTGCATTATCTCTTATCATCAACACATTAATAACAACTCTTATATCAAACTTCACGTTAGAGAAGCATTAGCGCTCCCCCCTTCACATGTTACTCTAAGTTTTTAAATTCATAATAGGAAAATGTCGAAAGAATGTCCAAATAAAAATGGTGAAGATTATTTACTAGCCATTAAGAAGTCGGTATTGTAAAATAGAATGTAAAATTCTCTAATTGTTTAAACGGTCTCAAATATTTGATTTAAAAGAAGATATTATGTTTACTTAAAGATATAGCTTTTATCGTTATCGTTGTCACTTTATTAGAGACTATTTTAGACGGGGAGACAGATACAAATCTATCGCCAGAAACTGGTTTCGAACCTACGTAACCTTTCTTGAAAGCTCGAAATGCACTTTTATTACTACTGAGTTGTGACCTTCGTTTCAGAAATAAATTAACATTATTTACCAATAAGTGTAATCAAATTAGTTTATACAGAGTAATTCAAATGACCTGATAAAAAAACCCGAGCAAAACACAATTAGTCACCGACAAAACTGAAAGTAAAAATAAAACGAATACACAGAATGTTTATTTTTCAAGTGTGTTAATATGACGTGCACCCTACTATGCTGTTTAAAATTGTTTGTGTTAATCATTTACGAAAATTAAAAAAAAATGCCTTTGACAATTCTGAAATATGGTCCTGTGGCAGTTTGAAAATTCTTTTGCACTTTGCCTTTTTTTAATTGTTAAATAACTGACTCGTTGTATCTCTCTATTATGTACGAAAAAATGCCTGTCATTCATGCAAAAATTCTGGCCAAACTGCGCATGAGGTAATATCTAGGTCACCACATCCACCACCACCCTACCCCGATCTAAGTGAATCTGTAATTTCCCTGAACATAAATCAGAGAATACAGTAATCTGATTGCATTAAATTCGCCGCTATTGTATATGGGGAGTGAGTCTACTTGGAAGTTGGTGAGCGAAGCGAGCAGGGGCGGATACTTCTTATATCAAATAGTAAAACTGTAATAGTTTATTAAACATAAAATGCCCAATTTTAAGATTTATTTTTTAATATAATAAGAAAAACTGATGATTGCAAGTTTTGCAACCCAAGGGGCATCATTATTAACGTAACTAACTTAAATTAGTTTTTAAACAGTGATTTGGTAAAAACTTGAAGATTTTTATGGGCAGCGTTATAATCAAACTAACTTAATGAATTTATACACAGCTACTTTGGTAAACACGTGAAGATTGCTATGGACAGCGTTATAATGAAACAAACTAAATAAACATATAAACAGCTACTTTGGAAAACTTAAAGATTGCTAAGCACAAATTTTTTATTTTATTTATTTATTTGTCACAAAACAGCACATACAGGACAGAATACAATGCCAGATGACATGTCAAATGCAATACAATACACAATATACTACAATTAATTATTAAATACACATACATTAAAAGACACATATAAAACATTCAACAATACAATATCAAAGTTTAAAAATAAAACTATTATTATTATTTCTTTTTTTACAGCAACTACACCTCCAAAAATGCCACAGGCAAATCCGTTCATTTCTGAAACATAAACTCCCCTACTGAATAAAAACAGTTTTCCAACAGATATCTTGATAACACCTTTTTAAATGTCTTTACATTTTAAATTTGCTTGAAATTACTGGGTATTTTATTATATATTTCAATACATTTATAGTTTGGTGCTTTCTCAAACATTGTGGTCTTATGTAAAGGATATTCGAAAAAATTTTTACTTCTTGTTGAATAGCCATGTTCAGTTTTATATTTTAGGAAATTAGAATAGTTTGCTTTAACAAAATACACTACATTCAATATATATATACAGGGCAGGGGCAGTATTCCATGCTTTTTAAAATGTGGTTTACATGAGTCGTAGCATTTTAGATTGAAAATTACCCTAACAATTTTTTTCTGTATTTGAAATACTCTTTTACTATTTATTGAATCTCCCAAAATACAATTCCATAAGAGAGCCGGGAATAAACATAGGCATAGTACACCATCATGGTTGTATCTATATCGGTCACTCTCTGTATCGTAAGTATTACGAAATATGCTTTATTTAGCATTCCAGTTAGGTCCAAAACATGGTTTTTTCCACGAGAGAGTATTATCCACTACCAAACCTAAAAATTTTACAGTGTTTGTGGGTGTAATTATAGTGTGCAAATATTCATCATTAATGCAAGAAGATCTGATGTGATTTGAATGGAAGTTTATTATATGTGTTTTTTTAATATTTAAAAGAAGAATATTTGCCTTAAACCAGCTATTCATTATACTGAAGTCAACCTCTAAATCTACTTTTAACTGGTTTTTATTTTAATTTGTTATTGCCAGAGTTGCATCATCAGCAAATTAATAGAGTCAATTTAGAATGCTTAATATTTGGCGTAATATCATTGATGTATATGATAAATAACAAAGGACCCAATATTGAACCCTGTGGAACACCATTTATAATTTTTAAGTATTTATTATTTATGTTATTCTTTCCAACAATTACTCTTTGGAAACGGTTTGAGAGGAATGATGATAACCAATTTAATTAAATTAATGAACTTATAAACAGCTCCTTTGGTAAAAACGTGAATATTGCTATAGAAAGCGTTAAATTTAAATAACTTAATTAACTTATAAACAGCTCCTTTGGTAAAAACGTGAAGATTGCTATAAGTGTAGAGCAGTGTATTGTTTAAAATAGACAGAGATAAATAGATAAGCAAATTAAGGACAGGTGTGACTTAAAATTAAATTCAACCATTTACGTAGATAAATAACTAATGAGCTTGACTTGTGAGAAAGTAACTTAGATAAAATAAAACCTGAACACAAAATCTCACTGAGGTTAGTAAACGTATTTATTGTGAGATTTTGTGTTTAGGTTTTATTTTATCTCATTTACGTAGATACGGCCAGTCGGTAGGGGTAATTTTAGATAAAAAGTTTCAGTAATTTACAATACGGCTGATTTTTTTTATAAGTACATTAAAGTATGTAGATTAACATAAAAACAAGTTTACCATTCTATCGATTTCCCAAAGTCAAAAAAAAATCGATTACAATTTTTTTTTCGATTATTTTTAATATTTTGAGCTGGGATGAAGATAGAGAAAAATAAAAAATACCACCATGTAGGGGAGGTACTTTTCAATAAAAAAGGAAATATGTATTTATTTCGTCCGAGCAATGGTTTGTCTGGAAAAAATTCGATAATGCAGGTATGTATTTTGCAGCAGGGGAAATCACTAAAAGGGGGAAATCTCATTCATATATATATATATATGAAGCGTTGGTCCATTCTAAATTGGCTGAATTTTAATAAATCGAATTGAAACTTGACATAGGAGTTAAATTATATATTTTAAACATTTATGCTGAGTCTCAGCTTGTTATCTTGAAAATGACCCGATCTAGAGCCACTTGTCTTATCAATGGGTTTCTCGATTTTAGGAGTACCCGACCAAAAATTCATCCGTATTTCAAATTACTGGTAGTTGTAACCTACACCGACTGGGCTAATAATCGTTCATAAAAATATAGTGAATTTCTTCAATTTACCATTATATGTTTTTATCTTGATCACAGATTCTCAAGATTTGAAGTTTAAAAGTCGGAACAAGAGTTTCTAAAGCGTTGAATACTTCTTGTGACATTGCAAAACTTTTAATTCGCATTCATACAGTCGTTGTCAAACTTTATTTAATATTAATTAAAATTCATTGTTCGACGGTGAAATCGTTTCAACTAATTAAATCTTTCTCGTCATCTCAACATAGTAAGGAAAAACGTAAACGAAAGGACGTTCAGTTCAATAATTTTTATATTTTGCGCACGTGCTGAACTTAATTGCAGTCTTAAGCCTATGAATTATAACTTGTTACATTTAAAAAATTCTCCATAGTGTTAAATTAAATCTTATATTTTTGTCATGTCTTTCTTCTTGTGTCGCAGCATACCACACTTTGCAATGTGATTTTACAGAAACGTATAAAAATACAAAATATTTGTTTTACTTTTTAAAATATAATGTTTAGTAAATGAAAATTCAAGAAATTCTTTTCACACACACGTCATATTGTGCAGGATTTAATCAAAACTTGTTTCGTAATGATCAAGATGTGAACATACTTCAAAATGAGTAGTGCACTGGGTGTTTAAGAAAAAAGTAAATGTGTGCGGTTGTATGATCCCCGTCAGGAACGAAATTTATCACGCCTTTTCTTCAATTCTTTTACCTTCCTTGACGGCAACATGCACACATAATTTTAATCTTCCAATTGCCGTTTATTATTAGATTGTTTTTTATACAAATATGTACTGTTTCCATACGTATAATGTTATTGTAATAAAGGTGTAGAATTAATTATAACATTAAAGCTAAGATGGTAAACAGTTAAATGTCAATTCATTGTAAATACATTCAATAAACATAAAATGTTCGTTCATCAATCAAGGCCTAATCTAAAATTATTGTGTGTATGTTTAATTTATTTAACCTGTCTTAACCCTTTCCACTCCAATTACTGGGGACCTAGTGTTGCTATCAGCTACATTTAATTTTGAGAGAATATTGCACTGTAACTTGCTTACTCCAAAATAAAAAAATTCTGTCAGTTCTAAAAGACTGATTTTTTTTTTTGTAGTTTCTTCTATGAGACTTAAGTATAGATTGGTATGAAATAAAACATATATTTTTATTTTTACTATATTTTTTAATTTTTATTTATTGAAAAAATAGAAATTTGTAACAAAAACGGAAAAAACAAGAATTTTGGACAAATTTTCAATGGGAAGACCTATAATATATATTATTTAAAAAATGTAATTGAAAAACAAGTTTCTCGTAAAAAATGAGTTTTTATGAAAAAAATTAGTTTGGACACCAACTTGTACAAAATTACCTCAACTATTTATTTTATTGCTTAGCAACAGCATTATGTAGGTCAAAACTAGTAAGTAAAGCTTTTTTCAAAACTTATTGGTAATATTGGAATCATTCAGATTCGAAACAAAAGTTCCGTCGCCACTCCCGCCATTTTGTAACTGCCGTCGTCTTCATTCATTTTATTTCACAACAATCATTATTGTAAAAAGAACAATATTAAAAAATAAACTGTGAAATTACACACGATAACCTAGTACAACAAAACTAAACAACGCGTAAGCTCACTAAAACACTGCGTGTAAGTAGGTACCAAACAACGGCGAGAGCCGATGGCTGTTTACAGAGCTGCCAAAGACGACAAACATTAAATTTTCTAAAATTTATTTACCACAGAAACTGAACTCAAATGGTTCTAAAACAATTCCACAGGTAGCAGCACATCTCAAACTTCAACAGTAGTGGTCATCAAAGTAACTACGTCCGTTCAAATGCGATCAAAAAACTTGTCATAGCGAGTTCGGGGTTCGCCCGACACAGGAGTTCGTGCGGATTAGTAGGGTGCGGGGCTGCCCCGACATTCGATTGGAAAGGGTTTTAACGGCAACATACATAGCCTGCAATAATTTTAGGTTAGGCCTAGACTTAAAATTACTTTCTAGACCTAACCTAAAATTATTGTATGTATGTTGCCATTAAGAAAGGTAAGATAAATTAAATATACATACAATAATTATTTTAGGTTAGGCCTAGACTAATGGATGAATATTTTCTGTTTATTGAATGTATTTCAGCGCTTGACGATAATATCTGAACTATGCCGGACGGAACCGATCGTCCCTTAATTGATGAACCAAAACATATGTTTCTTGAATATATTTACATTTACTGCCATAGCAACTAATATTGTAACCTTTTATCGTTACTCTTATTTTATATCTGCCGTTGCCATAGCAACCAAAATTTTTTGTTCTCTGTAGTATAAAAATCCTGATGTTCACGTAAAACCTCTGTCCCTACTGCGCACACGTCACATCCAAGTCCCCATTCCAAGCAGCTCTGCCCTAATCAATCGTCAATTCCAGGAAAATATCAGAGTGTTCAATCATATCTTGGCATTTGCTTCGCCGTGAGTGTAGATGGGGTTGATGGGCAAATCGAGCAGGTTTGCAGCCTTCTAGTATTCTAAAATACTGAATTTACAGATAACCACAACAGCATTTACATTTACAAGGTAACTTGAATAGAAACAAATTTCATTAAAATGAACAGTAAAAATAAAATCTAACCAGTTTCCTGCAATTTATCATACCTTCTACATTGACACCTTCGAACTTTTGATTCTAAAATATTCCGTATAAGTATTGTAACGCCAAGTTATTTTTAAAACAATTTCAATTACAACTATTTTCCAAGTGACATGTTGGAGGACTCCGAGACTCGAGAAGACGTTTTCTAAAGAGACTCCGCAATTACGTCCAAGGCCGTCGTAATTGCAAGACTGCTTTGATCAAAACCTAATCCTTCCTTCAAAGCGACGCGGCGTGCCTAACTCGTTGCGCAACTGATGGGTTCAACTCAAAGACTACACTTTGCTAAAGTTTATACAGCTTTTATCTTGACTTTGCTGGTCTAGTTATTGAAATTATGATAAAATACTTGACTTCGTAATAAATGCAGAATTAATGTTTTAATTATGTAAATCATTCTATCAGGTAAAACAGGATGTGAAGAATTTTTGATACAATTTTCTAGTTTATACATTCTGAGAAATATTTCATTTAATTGTTGATAATTGTTGAAATGCTGATTATTTTATGAGATAATTTTACATGTTAAAGTTAACAAGAAAATTCATGTTAACGTAGGTTTAAAAAATCTTAATTTCCGAAATATCCACAAAAAAAGATTTTATTTTGCGTTATTTTTATAATGTTGGATATTTAAATTGTGTTTATTAAAATATATTGAAAGTTGTCAAAGTTAAGAAAAACTAATGAGAAAAAAAATACATAGACTGCATTTTTAATGACAAACAAACAAGGTATTTAATAAGTTTTTTCTCATAGCTAGTACATGTTTAGCATCAACAAACTAAAGAATCAATTACTTGATAATTAATTATCTACAGCACCCACACATTTATGGTCTGTAGTTTCCGCATAATGTGTATCTTTTCTGATGCTTTTGTTACACTAAACATCTTCTCAACTATTTATGAGTTTTAAGAGATTTTTCGTAAATAGTGAACAATGGAGGAAATCCATGCATATAGATTATGCGTTAAATCAACAAATATCTGATTATAATGCCTTTCTCGTAAGCATTTAAAAAGTCGTTTAAAATCAATTTCCTAAATTTTGGGATACATTTTTTTTAGGTACTCACTAAAAAATTTGTTTTTTAAACAACTAAAAATCGTTTTGTGAGATTTCAGAAGTGTGTAAGTTTATGAATTCCTCCTTTAACTTGATTCGGTCACTAAACCTTACGGCAAAGCAAAAGTAAACAAATGATTGTTCACTATGATATTTTTTCGAGAATGACATGGATTAGGACAGAGATTTAAAAAAAAAATAATAGAAGAGAGGCAATTTTCATGTTATAAAATATGGCCAAAGTGTAAATCAGTAGGCTTATTTAAAACTGGTCAAATAGGCATAGTAAAGAATAAAGTTGGCATAATTTTAATAGAGATAGGTGTTTGCATTATGCTATTGTAAACCTTTTTCGTTATTTGAGTCTTCTAACCTGATTCTAAATTTGCCTATTTGATTGTTACGGTAATACATCTAAACGCTTTCAAGAAACGTTAGTTCTTTATAGGCCTAACCTAAAATTGTGTTAAGCTTATGATCCAAATCAGTTGTTTTATTTTTAATATGCAACAACAGATGTTTGAATTTTGTAATTCAGTAAGTCTTTTTTCTTTATTTTTTTGTGTGTTTGTCTTTATTTTGTGAACGTAACCTTAAAAATAATTTTGGTTGTGAAAAATAATTAACTGATTCTACTAAATTTTCTAAGTTGGTTGCTATGGTATGAATGTAAAAAATTCAACATACGTGTGTTGGTTCAGAGTACACACCTAGAATCAAGCTAAACTTTTGATTGGAATCAGCTGTTTTATCTGTTTTATGGCTGGGATTGAAACTCCGTATTTTGATAATTTTCTACCCTTAAAATCAATATTTTACAAAATTATATCTTAGTGCACCTTTATATAGTATGAAAGGTATACTGAAAGTTTTAAGGCTCTAGCTTTCATAAGTTTTGCTATACATTGATTATGAATCAGTCAGTCAGTCATCCAATTAGTCGGTCAGTCAGTTAGGACTACATCTTTATACAGGATGTCCCCGAACTCTCTGGACCCCTTTTGTGGATATGTTCCTGGGATCCAGACAAACATATTTCACAATATAAACATGCTACGGTGCTTATTTTTCGTCTGTCTGTCTGTATGTGTTTTTTACAAAATACTTAATATTTTTGGAAGTAGAAAAGATATTCAGCTCAAACTTTGTATACCTATTTTATGTGTAACCTTTTATCACTGTACGAAAAATTAGAACATAATTTTTAATATCAAATATCTCAAAAACCGCTAACTTTACAAAAAAATTACAAGACTCTAAAAAGTTGACTTTTTTAATGGCTAACACAATGTTTTTTTTATTTTGTATGTAGCTCAAAGGATAACAGAGATATTGACAAAAAAGTGGAAAATGTATTTCTTGGTACTTGTCAACAATACCCAGAATTACTCTAGAAACAAAATATTTTAAAGTTATAATGAGCGAAACTGATAAGTTATTCGCATAATGTTTCGAGCACTTTCAGTCAGTCAGTCAGGACTTCTTCTTTTATATAGTATGAAAGCTATCCTGAAAGTTTTAAAGCTCTAGATTACACAAGTTTTGCTATACATTGATTATGAACCAGTCAGTCAGTCAGTCAGTCAGAACTTCTGTGTAAATAGATGTATAATAATTTATAGATTTTTTTTATTTGCGTATAGGTTATAATCAGTAAACGGAACTTTTCTCTCCATTAAATAAAAACATTCCTGTTTGCGCATTCATCAGGATTTAGGTTAAGACTTATCCCAACACACTACCCCGGTCCAAGTGCCTAATCAATCGTCATTTCAATGCAAATATCAGTGTATTCAATAATCTAAGTTTGTTTTGCCGCGAGTTACAACGGAGGTACTTGAAGCGAGCAGGGGTGAAGCCTTCTAGTTTATTTAAATTTCTTAAGAGTTATTTAATAATTTCTCAGTATTAAAGTACATAGTTTTGTCAGCTGTAGGCCTATTATAAAATGGCAGGTGTTTTAGTCACGTGCAAAGAAATCATATTTTTTGTTGAAAAGAAATTTTTTCTTCTGACCTAATTAATTATTGATAAATAACAACAGTTTGTTGTCTCTTGTTCTTATGCATCTTTTTAAATCTGTCACTGCAAAATTAGCTACTGCATTCGCCTCATAACGTCATAATTCAAACTGTATAAAGCCGTTTAAATGTGGCGAATAGAAAATATTATGTGCATCGTAGACAATTTAAGAAGGCTTACCTCAGTAAAGTGTAAAGGCAATAAATAAAGCTGGCAACAATTACACAGGCTGGTGAATAGAATAATACCAACTGAGCAACGCTTAATTTGCATTTAAAGAAGTTCTTCCCGTCTCGAATAACATTTGTCAATCGAATGCAATCTACTCACTGAGATTTACATTATTGTAGGCTACTCTTCCAGTATTATTATTTTTTAAACTAAACTTAATTCAATAACATCTCTACACGAACCAATTATCATTATTTCAACTAATTCCACTTTTATATATATTTTGTATACTCTTCGATTTTGTAAGCTTTCATAAGTTTAACTAAGTTACCATATTACAAAATAAACCAGAATAATTAACAAATCATACTAACAATATTATCCCATTACAGGCAACATAAGACGAAAAACAAAATAACAATTCGATCACGCAGCTCAACCGTTGACTGGAGTTTCCAAAATTAAGTTTAAATGTTTCAGAGTTTCAACTAACTATTTTTGAAATTGGTCTACTAACAAAGGTGCTGAATAGCTGCGTGTACGAAATGTATTAGTACATTTGTTTGCACCTCAGCCTCCAGCCCCTTTAAAATTCTTTATTATGTGTAAAAAATTTTTTTTTGTATTTTTTTAAAAACCCCAATTTTAGGACCATAATAAAAAATTCAATGTGGTTTATTTTAACATTTTCAAAACAATATTTTTACATTGTTCAAAATGGTATAAAATAAGTGTGTAATAAATTCAAGCTGAATAAAGTTATTCTTTTTTTCTACCTAAAGTTCTTGTTTCTAACATAGGCCAAATGGGCTCTATAATGTCCTCTTAGCTAGTCCTGTTTAAGATGGCTTCAGTTTTAAGTTACAACAATCCACGTGTAACGTTCAATAGTGAAACCACAACAAACAAGAAATACACATTCTCTGAGATAATTGCTGTTGTTAATCTGCTATTGTGGTGAATTCACAGCCTTCCTGTACCATATTGGGATGTTTTAATATTTTGCATATGGGATCGCACTTCCTGATTGTTGCGGCTCAACACATCCAACGGAAACTATGATAAACCAAAGAGACAAATAGAATTCGTTAGATAATACAAAACCAGAAGATTGTCGTTTAAACGACGACCGGTAAAATTAATCTCATCAAGTAATTGTCGGTTTTCATAAAAATATTTTTAGTTTAATAGTTCTTTAGTTTTTTTTTGAAATATTAAGTAAATTTAACTGGAATCATTATATATTTAAATGAAAAGAGAGAAGGGGACCGAATTCAAAACCTTTTCACCTTCTTAATTTCTCCTTTTCGCAGTTCTCTATTATTGAATCGTCAGCAATACCTATACCCAGGTTTTGTTAAATATGAACATTTTAGACCTCCCTCTAAGTAAGAAAATATTTTTGGCATAGCTTATATATGTCTGTTCGTCTATGTGAGACTATAAAATAACTCAAAATGCAACGAGTTCATGGAAGATTGACATTGTTTTAATTACTCACAAATTTTAGATTTATATGGAATTTTGGATCATGTCTCTAAGCAATATTTCTTAAATAATTTCTGTATGGTAAAGTATCATACTTTTCTTAGACGAATGGGAATTGTTTAAAAACAATAAGAAGAAACGACAATGAATTTTAAAACTTCTTACTACGATTTTGAAAAGTCAGTTTCAAGAAAATCAGCTATACTTATTGTACAAAATTAAAAAATATTCAAATTAAAAATGGTACAAAAATATAAACAAAATCAAATATACCCCTGTATATACCTCAATATATAAGCATCTACCGTAATTTAATTTTTATGTCTGAACGTTACTTAAAAAAATAACTATTTTACTAACCACAAAACCTCCCACAAACACTAGGCTAAGTTAAAACGAATGATGACGGGTAGGTAGATATCAATTCACTGGCCTCTCTACAGTTAAGCCATTTAAACCTTTTGTTATTAATAAATTTCTCCACATTGTTTGGTTTGAAAACAAAACGTATATGCAACAACGAACGCGTTCAGATTTCAACTATGCGGTTCGTTGAATTCGCGTTTCAATTCAACCTACAATTAATTATCAACTTCACAAAGCGAAAAGTATTTTACGTTTAAATTAGTATACTGTTATTTTTGTGTTGACTTTTAAAATAAAATGTATTGTTTTACGTAACAACAATTCGTAATCAAGGTTTAGAAATATAATTTATTTCGAAACTAGAGGACTCCCCACTTTGCGCCCTTCGCTCGCCAA
>JAGFPH010002098.1:60882-86206 GCA_018207615.1 Philaenus spumarius | reverse complement strand
CAAAAATATTAGGCTAGAGTCGAATAGTAAAGTTACGCGTTTGCGATTGTTTGTAAATGCGAGGATATAACAGAAAAGACCCGTTATTTGAAGAATGTTACTTTAGCATTGTGAAACATGATATTACAAGTTACAAGAGAAAGACTAATAATAGTAGTTTGCAATTAAGTGAAGAAGGCTACTGTGATCTGAATTACTACACATGCTGCTACAATAGTGTGCTACAAATCTGTATAGTTGAAAAATGGAAACATTGTTAACAGACTAACGAAAAGATTTAGTCAATGGTAAAATAATCCAAAACTGTATTAAAATACACTTAAATGAGCCCGTATAGTGCTCTAAAATGGGGCAGAGCGAAGTGAATTAAGTTTTAGTATTTATGATCTGTTGACATTTACTTTTATTTTTGACTTTATCCCTTTATTACCTAAACATTCCTGTATAATTCACGCAAAAAATCTGGCCCTATTGCACATGCTTCAAGATCTATGTCACCGCTAACCCCCCCCCCACACACACACACACTATCGGAAACCAAGTGCCTTTGTCTGAGTATAAAATAGCCTGTTGGCATTTGCTTCACCGATAAGTAAAGGCGAACCCCTATATTTGTTTACATAATAGTATAACGACCAATTACCAGCTGATGTGTTTTAAATCACCAATAATATCAAACAGATATTATTGAATAAATTATCTAGACATTTTCTTCTATCCACCCAGTAAACTTACATGGATCAAAATATTCAAAAAAATGATCTGAAAACTGTTCTATAACGACCCGTGTGTTATTTGATTAGTAAAAAGCTAGAGCGCATCTATATTATAGCTTATAACCTACTTTATTATATCCATATATAATCCACACCCACATAACAATAAATTTTTCAGAAAACTCCAATGTATAATGTGAATATAATAAAATTCATGATTTCGTCAACTGAAAATTATGAACAACTACCCTCGCATTAGAAATTGTATTCTTCAAAATTCGATGAGAAATTTGTAAACATGCTTAGTAGTATGGATTATATTACACGCCATTAGTAGGCTATATGTAACTTTTGCGATTGTCTTGTAATAATAATTGGAATTTCATTCTCTATTCGTTAATTTATTTTATATTAAATAGAATTAAACTAATAAATAAAAGTTATACTTCTTGCAATATATAAAATACATAACACAAACTTAAAGTACAAGTAGGTTTATAAGCAAATCATAGTAAACATTCAAAGAATAAACGTTGAACACAGATTCCCACATCTAATAAGTTTATTTACTAAAAAGCGTTTCAACGACAAAATAAACGTTTTATAAAGGGCAACTATAAAAATATAATTAAATACCGAAAAAAATCGTTGAAAATTTATTGCATAAAATGTAAATTTGTTTGGAAATATGTCTAAATATAAAAAATAAAATAAAAATGAAACATAAAGACACGAGTTACTTAACACTTTTCTCACTTAGAATTTGATTGCAATGATAATCCGTTATGCAATGTTTGAATGAAAATCATAATTTTTAAATAGAATTCTGTTGTTGAAAATGTAACAAAACTCAACACAATATATGCTTGGGATACTGTTTATATTAACAAATACCATAACATAATAGTAAATAATTAATTAGGACCCTATAAAATTGTTTATTAATATAGGCTACAACAAATTTATTGTTAGATAATAAAATTAGTTTAGTAATTTTGTTTATGTTATATAATTAGTTTTAAGTAAGTTAGCAACGCTGGCAGTTGGTAGGCCACGCCTATTTTGTATAAAAACAGGCCTAACTAACTGTTAGGTTAGTATAATAGTTTGATTTTTGCAGCTAGATGGCGACATTGTCTTTGAATAAATAAACGTGTTACTTACATGTTCAAGTTTTATACTGTCAAGTATATATTCTTACAAGTCAAGCTCAATATTTATTTACATTGCAATGACCACAAAACAAAAGTTTAAACACCTATTCTGTAGTTGATCTATAGCAAGTTAGTAATTTCCTGTATACGTTTACGACTTTAGGAGGACTGCTTATTTCTTAACGAGAGCAAAGTAGCCCTCGGAAACGATAGCTTTTAGATTATAAGAATAATTGTTAGGTTAAGGATAAAAATTAATTAAACAAAATTGCAGGATCTTATCTCCTGGAAAAAAGGAGAGGTCATGTCCGGGACGTTAGCTTCTGGTCCTATCTTTTCACATCTCTTATTAGATGGTCCAATTATCTCAAGCTGTTAACAGGGATCTTCTTTTCACATATCTACGCGCTTATTTTCTTTGATATTCTGTCTTCCAGCTTCAGTTTAATCCCTCGATTTATTATAATTTATTGTATTCCCTCATACTATCAGTTAAGTGTTTTATAATCCCTCAACATCCCAGCAAGAAATAATTGAAATGTTATTATTATTGTTTCGAAATTATAAAAAGTGTTTTAACCAGCGTGACGTGTAATTCAATATATATATATATGTTTTGTTTATGTGTGTAACCGCGAAAGACGTCAAACCCCTTTTAATGGGTGCACCTAGTCTCCCCCCACCCCTTGTGAGTAACAAAGTGAAACGACATTTTCTAGAGAGATATAAATCGAATGAATGACATACAAAATCAACTATTCACGTTGTGTATGTGCGTGCTATCATCAGTTTTTGTTACACACGTTAAATAACACTGGACCTTACATAACCTTTACCACTTCCCTGCTTGATTTAGCTTTGTCTCAGCTTCCCTCTTTTTAAATTAACAACAGTCAACAATCAATTAATACCTCTTATTTTGTGACTCAAACTGTAGCATTCAAATTCGTGCTGGAAGCACATCGGTAGTTTGAACTAATTAACCAAACTGTATTACTGTCTCCACTGAAGTAGCTAGCCTTCAGTTTGGCCCGATACTACACAAACAACAACAATGTTTACAATCGACCCTACTCACCGGCGCTTGATAGAGAATAACGCTACGTCAAGCGAAGAACATTGCCTCCAGCAGATCCGACGCAACGAGTTATGCTGACTGATAAAGAAACTTCTGGATTATGACCTTTCGACGTGATCTGGTTAAAGGTCTGCTGTAGTGGCGAACATCTTGGATGTTTATCCCGCATCAAAACATTGTTTGTAAGGTATCATTTTAACCAGTCACAATAATGCGGGTTTTCGTACATAGCATAGCACGTAGCTATACAGTGTAATATATAGTTCCTATATAAAAATACACACTAGTCATATTCACTTGGAAGATAATTGATTCCTGTTCTCTGACCTGTACGGAATCATCTGCACCTGATCCTTTGGCGATTCCCATAATCAGCTGTAATCCCGGAGTCTCGGATCAGGTCTTGGCGTTGTGAAGGATAGTGCTACCGCTTTTGTAAGTAGACACTTTGACTTAGGCTAGCCAGGATACAAATACTGCCGGGAGATACTGAGCAGACATACATCGGTGCCGGCGGTGTGTTTTTAGACTATACAAACTTTAGGATAATACATTATATTATAGAGTTATTTAATCTTGTCATTTCAGCACGGTGTCATTTCAGCAGTCAAAGTACTTTGTTTCTCTTGATAACCTTGATAAGTATGAAGATGTGAATAGTTAAGTCTTCTTTGATTGTTTATTTGTAATTTGAATTTGGAGAGATTGTGTACCTATGATTTATTTAATCACTGTGTCAAATTAAGGAAACTCAAAATATTTCAAATTTATACTCACTTTTGATCATTGTTTCGTCCTTAGTGGAAAATATTAACTAATAAATTAATCACGTTTAAACAACGTTAATGACAAGTTGTTTGCGTTTCTTTGTCTAAGTTGACTGTGACCAGAAGCGTTTTTATACCAAGTATATGGCTCCTTAATATTCTCAGTTTGTAGTTATAATTTATTGATCACGGATATTCAATTTTATTATTAGTTATTCGGATATTTGCCATTATTTGTGCGTTAAAACATCAATATACGAAGTTTCGGGAATATAAATTGACCCCCGTTATCAAGTGACTAACAACTAAGAGAACATACACTTAGAGATCTAGGCCTATGTAAAGAAAACAAGTCAAGCTAAAATATACCACTAACCTTAACCATCTACATATTACATTTCAGAGCTGAAACTGAGAATTTAAAAAAACTAATAATACAAACACACACCTGAAGGCCAACCATTGATTACAGACCGGAGTCAGGCAACCATCTGATATTAATATTATTGGTAAATATCTGAAGGTGAGTGATTAATTTATTGATTGTAAATAATTGTTTTGATTGCACCCTGGCAAAATATTAGTAGTACTTATTTTATATGGTTAGCTTTATTTTGTTATGTGTATTTGTTCAGAGTTACGATATGATAATTATGTAGGGTGTAAACCATATTGTGATAGTGTCCGTGCATGGGAAGTAGTTAACGTTGACAAACTCTACCCCAAAAATCGGTTCGTTATCATCCTACCTTTGTAAGCAAGGGGTGGCGCCCTAAATAAATCAATTAAACTGCGACAGAACCACAGGATGATTCCCCAATTGTTGACAATTAAAGGCAGACTTCCGGTTAGTGAAGAGAACGGAACCCGGCTGACTCAACCCCTTCTCCATGAGCGAGGTCGGAAATAGTTAATGGGAACAACAATAAAAAAATTGTTGTTTTCCTGCTACACTACATAAAAAGAACAACAAAAAACAAGCAATACATAAATAAATTTAAGAATGAGAGTTTCTTTCACTTAAATATATTAATTTTAAAAATAAATATAAAGTGGCCATACATTTGATATGCAACACAGTATTGCATAGATGGACGTATAGATTGCTAGTGTAAGTGTGTTGGACAGCGTCCAAAATCAAGACTATATCAAAACGCCAAGGGTTGTACGAACAGCTTTGGGAAATTGAAATAGATATCACTTTACATTCACGTAACGAATAATGTTCTAAAAAAGTAAAATTATGTTTCATGAAATTAATCATCTGAAAAATATTAAAATGTAAATTTTTAAAAGCGAATACAAATAATCAGATACATATTTTACTTTGGTTTGAATTTGTTTTCAAATTTACCAACTTTGAATAAGGCATATATAAGAAGAATCTATTGTGAGAAACACGAATGCTAAGTAAATTTTAAGTTTGGTAATGAAAATATGTTAAATGTATTTACTGATATTAATTATTTTGATCTTCCGTGGTAATATCTTGACACAAATATTATATATTCGAATAAAATTTTTGTTTGGTAAGAAAGGAGTTTCATTTTTCAGATAGCCATTTTTGTACTCTTGAGTGTTACGAAATTAAGAATAGCCATTAAAGAAATAAATTTCACACTTTAATGGAAATAAATTTACCTTTCGGTCCATGAGGAAGCAAATGAAAGTATTATAAAGATAGTCTTGGCTAATTATGAACTGTACCTCACCGTAACACATTAACAATACATGAGATTTTTATAAAATCAATTCGGTTTCATAAGTCTGGTGGCGGAGTTATTGAAAAATACAAAATATCGAGGGTGATGTGTTGATTAAATAGAATCATATTTAATCTTTTCCGAGTTATGGAACAACTTAAATTGTTAAACCAAACGGTCCTAACGATATCATTGTTTAAAAAAATCCCACCTTAACTTAACTTTTGAATTTTTTTAACTTAAATAGATAAAAACCCTTAGTGTATTTTAGTAGAAGTTTCACCTGAAGTTTTTTTTGTAACAGTTTACAATTTGGTCCCTAATCCAAAATTTGAGAATTTCGGGGGTACTCAAAACTTGCAAAAAGGAGCCCGAGTTTTTGACAATTTAAATTAAAAAATTTTAAAAAAACTTTATGTGTGGTGCTTTTGAAATATTTTGTGGAAGACAATAACTAAAAGTCGGCACAAAAAAATATTTGGCATTTTTATTTAAATGCAGAAACTTAAAACGTCAGTCAATGATTTGTTCTTTGAGAAGTTTAAAGCACATTCTTTATTATATGTATTGAGAAATAGAAATTTTAATTTTACAAAATATTAAATAAAATTTAAACCATTATTTTTATTGTGATTACAAAATAATTTTACTTTATAGCTAATAATTGTATTTTGATATTTTCTTTAACCCTTAAACGTATTACTTATTAAAGACATACCTGGAATTGTGTATAAGTCGGCGGAAGTAAAACAAACAGTATTAAAGCAAAAAACTTAGCATGGTATAACTATATGTTATTTTGTCCTACTTAATCGGAGTGGTTGAGTAATATCTGGACACCCTGTATACATTAGTTAAATACTTAAACGTAACTTTACAAACAATGTACCTTGGGTTAAAAACACAAGTAATAACAAAATATTCCATTATTACAACAAAACCAGTATTTTTAAGTCTTATTAATGAATATATAATAAACCTTACACCCTTTGATGTTCTTCTTGTAAATGATTGATACAAATTTCAACGCCAAGCACGACAACAGCTTTGCTTTGTTGGTTTCCCTGCGTGTTAGAGTTTGATTTATCGGTTTCCCTATAGTTTAAATTATTCACACTTCTCTTATAAAGGTCGAGACAAAACAGTATAACATTGTGAAAACAATTCCGCAGTACAGATAGAATTAAAACGACCACAATGACAATGTAATTACGACGTCATAAACCACTACAAAGAACTACGTAAAGTTGTCCCCCTGAAGGTACTTACCCATTGTCATGGTAGAGATTCCTTTCTTTGAGAATAGTTTTATATTTAGGCCTATTTACCTGTAACAAAACAAAACCTAGTTTAAGTAATAACAAGGTATTTTCGGATATTGCTTGGTACGTACTGTATTAAACAAGTGAAATGAATTAGAAAAAATACATTTACGTACAATCGAGACTTACAGTAACTGAACCAAACGAGGAAAATCAATTTCAAGATAGAAATTCGTATTCGCTATGTAGTGACATTCCAGAATAATTTCTTGTGACGTTTGTTGACCAATGTTACAAGATTGAATGTCGTAAGTATTATTGACGATTTGACAGGTTAAGGAAAGAATCTAAAGCTGCAACGGGTTTAGAATAGATTTTTTATAAATACAGACAAATCAAAGGTATAACTAATTTATTACCTGGATAAATTAAATTGTGTTAAACTACTTGGAATTTATAGCATCTCATCTAGTAGCTTATTTTGCATACATGTTTCTCA
The DNA here is from genome assembly GCA_018207615.1 of Philaenus spumarius. Lineage (NCBI taxonomy): Eukaryota > Metazoa > Arthropoda > Insecta > Hemiptera > Aphrophoridae > Philaenus > Philaenus spumarius. Next base: position 79,027 of record JAGFPH010002098.1, on the reverse strand, counting down.
ATAAATTTGGTAAGTCACTCCAATGAATGGATTTGAACCCTATTCACGTGGTTACACTAGAAGCACATCACAACACCAGGTCCAGCAATTTATCCTTTTTAGTCTCCGCTCTAGAGCACCTGGAGGACATCGGAATTAATATGATTTTGGAATCCTATGCTCATGCTTCCATGCAGTAGATCTTATGAATTCAGTGAACATACCCACGTAAGTCATCGTTTTATACCACGGTGCGTCGATGCCCCTGAGTACACTAATCTGAAATGTCTGAACCACCTTAACATTGGTGTTCTTGGTGCATCCCCAAAGGCTGCAGTACACAAGTCCAAACTGGTTTTAACACCTGTTTCTATAAAAGCAGATTGCTTGAGTTATCTAATTTGGATTTTTGGTCCCAAAAGTCAATACATTCTTGTATATTTCAAATTCAGGTCTGTTCTCTTCATTTTGACATTCGCTTTCCTATTCAACTTTGGATCTAAAGGCATCCCCAAGTATTTTACTTCTAACTTAGATGGAATGACTTGCTTGTTTATTTGTGTTGGGACATTAATCACTGTTTAGTTTATCAAATTTGTGTGAGTGGATTTTCACTCATTTAATTTCATACGCCACTTTTTCATCCAAGTGCTAATGTTATTTATACTTTATCTTCAGTGACGCCTCCTCCAACGTGTCCTAAAAGGCCAGCGCAGCAGTATCATCAGAAAACATTGGCAATGTTGTTTCCTTTTTTTACAGGTATGGCTCTTGCATGTAAGAAATAAGTAGCTTATTTAGCTTATATGAATTAATTCTGATGTGTGTCTTATAATATGGGGAGAAGTAATTAGTTATGTAATAATTATTAAGAAATGGGTAGGAATTATAACAGCTTCTGCTCTACTGACTAACTGTAAACTACTATTTAGACAACTATGGACATGACTATAAATAATCTGTATATTTTCGTATAAGAAAAACAATTTTTTTAAGCTGGATATTCCGTATTGTAGGCGAAAAAACTTATTACAATACCACTGCTTATTGTGCTTTAGGATAATTAATAAGTTACTTACATCTGTTAGTAGGTTAGATTTTAATAAGTTTCAAGAAAAATTTCAGTTATTGTATGGTAGATAATCTATTGTATTCCTTGCAATACTTTGAAATTGTATGGGTTAGACAAATAGTTACTGTAGTTAATTTCCCAAACTCGGTGTTGCCAGTTTGGCAATTCACACACTGTTGCCAAATCAGAATTACAAATTCAAATTGGTCATGCGCTTCATCGTTGTGAATATTAAGTGATAATAACTAGGACTTAGTAGCCTGTTCCATTTCAAATAAATTTACATTACAACTCTAAAAATGTTTTATCTCATTATAACAGCAGGTAATTAATTAATTATTTAGTAATAGCATGAGGTCCAGTATGTTGTAATTGTTAGAAGTGGAAAAGGTTATTTTTTCAAAGTTATAACTGTATTCAAGTATTTACAAAAACTGCAAACAAAATATGAAACTATTAGAATGGTTTACAGTTACATTGAAAATATATATTCTTAAAACCACAAAAACAAACTCTTCACATTATTTTAATGCTGTGGCATTATTAACACAAATGTATTTGTTTTGTTTTTGTTTTTTAAGTACTATGATAGAAAAATATTCACAGATACCTGATTTAAAGTAAATGTTTGAATTGCACAACAAAACCTCTTATCAATGTATAACCTGTGTTGAAAAGTTTTTCTGACGAATAAAAAATAAATTTTTTTAGAATTTTGTACATTAATTTCAAACGGAACAAGATACTAAGCTCTATAGTTTACAATGATATGCACATGACCTACCTTTACATCTACAAATTGTAACCCTCCTCCCCTCCAACCACAACTCCTCAAATACCATAGAGGCTTAGATATATATAAAAAAATATTCTATTATGCACAACAAGATATATACGAAGATACCGAGTTCTAGTTTACGCCATTTAATTTGTCTTTTAATAAGGTTTACAATAATGTGCCTTGTTTACAATAACATGACCAACTTTTAACCTCCTCCTACATGCTCCTCCCCCCTAAAATGCCTGTTGACAATAATTGCTCAAGTTCTAAAACTTGAAAAGTCCTCTTCACTGCACTGTTAAATTTACCAATTTTAGGTATTATTTTTTCAGCAACTATTTGAGATATAATATTTAAACTTTTAGGTGTTACAGTTCGCAAAGCGCAAACACAATTGCAAGTATTGCATTGTTTTTTTTTAAATAAATAAATATATATATGTATAAATACACTAGTAAAAATTAATATGCACACATTAGCTATGATTCGAACCAGGGATCTTCTGATCAGGAAGGCACCTCGCTGTACCTCAAATAAAACCTTCAAAAAAAGTTGTATTCTATATGTTATATGAATATATAAAGCGAAATAATGTAAAACTAGATGTTGTAATGTATTTATTTGGAATTGTCAAAATCAATTTTGCTAGCTAACCTCAAAGTTTGCTTCATCGATAGAAATGTTCAGCCTGAACTGTAGAATAATTCTAAATAAAAATACATTTCATACAACCCTTAATTTGATTTAAAACATAAACAAACTAATGGGTTTGAGGGGATTTTTTGGACAAACCTTATACTTAAAGTTTGACTTTTCAATTTCTGTAATTTATAAGAAAAGTTTTATATGTTTAAAATTATTTAACTTTTTTTAACTTGAGGAACCAGTACCTGCAACTTTCTCTTATTTTAAGGAAATTTTATAACTAATATTTTACAAGCATCTGCCACAAGTTCTACCATACGGTTTATATTTCTATAAAACATCCTTTTAGATTGAGCTGGATTGGCTATTTAGACATTTTCTTTGACTTTTGCTATTACGCTTATGGTAAAAGAAGAATTAAGTAAAGTAAACTTAAGAAAGGGTTGTATGAAGGGTTGATGAGTTAGTCAAAGTGTCAGAAGCATCCTCCACAACAAAGAAAGTATTTACGTCTAAAGTAATTATATAATTAAACGTTCAAAGTACTTTGTATATTAGGCAACAAGTTCCATCGGTTATTGGTTACGTGCCTGAACTTAACTTGTGATTGTATGGTAGAGTTTCGTGATTGTATGGTAGAGTTTTGTGATTGTTTAGTTCTAAAACATTTAGTATTAAGTTAACCATACGTGGTACACTTATTGTTTATAAAACTGCTTTGGCAATTTTACAACAATCAAATATTGTAAGAAACATAACTATTGCGGATTAATATTCTCGTATTTGGATATTAAGAATGTAAGTCATAAGAGACTACACACAAATTAGAACTTACAGAATTTATTGTGTATTAACATACACTAAAATATTAACAACACAATTATGTTAGGTCTAGTTCACACTAGCAATATAGCATACACAAACACATGCCATTATAAGGAATAAAACTTCCCTGCAATGTATATACACTCGTTCGTATAGCTCACTCTATATTCAACACTAGTTTTTCTGACTGTACTTTAAAAGTAGCTAACGACTGTTTCTGGTAGTTTCTCCATACAAACTGAACGATATATAAGATCTTAATTTAAATGTTCAGCGAAGCTTTTTAAAAACTTTTCATAAGAAATATGAGCTATTGTGGCGAGACCTAAGGTCCGGGAGTGGTCAATGAGCCCCAGAACACGTTTTGGGGGTGACCTTGGAACATTTGATTTATATATGTGAAAACGCACTCTAACAACCCATTTTTTGATCCGATTGGTCCAAATTGGGCATACACGTTGGTTTTCTAAGTCATTTGTATGATTTCGTCAGCCTAAAAACCCAAAAACCGGAAGCAGGTGTTTTGAAGTAACAATGTTTTGAGAATTTTCTTACTAGAATACAATTTTTGGGGGTTGTTTACAAAACTAAATATAGGATACTATGCTGCTCATTTTGTTTTTTACACAACCTTATAACCCGTCTGGTTTCCCCAAAATGGTCAAAACGTAAAATACCATAAAAGTACAAGGTTAAAATCCACGTGGGGCATCCTCTCCAAGGCCATCGGCCGGGGTGCAGACTCTGGAAGCCAGTTTTTTCGCTGCCCATAATCCGAGGCCGCAAGTTCGAGGTGCAAAGCGAGTTTTTCCGCTGTGAACATGAAATTTTCGAAAATCTTTCATAAATATTGATAAACCTTATGTGACAAACTTTACGAGAAGAAAATGCCATAGTAAAATATAGAGAGCTTGGCGAAAAGAATGTTGGATTTGTTTAAACAATATGTTTTGTGTTACACAATTTTATTAAAAGTCAAATAAATTCGTACTAGTTGGAGTTCAATACGATCGTCGATAACAGATTTTTATAGTTGACCAAAGATTGTTGATAAATTGTCTATATATATAAAATTCAATGTATGTCCGTCTGTTTGTATGTTTGTCCTTTATGCGTTACCAAACCGTCCATCCGATTGCTTTGAAATTTTGCATAGTAACACAGGTTAACCCTGGGAAGGTTTTAGGCCATTTACCGAATCCTAGGACATTAGGGCTACGCCCCAGTGGCCCTCAAAGTTTCAATGTTAATCTTATGGAAGGTCAATCTTAAGGAAGAAGAATAAAGATTTCTTTTGATTTTATCAGGGGCACAAAAAACAGCTGTTCGTATGAAAAGCTTAAAACAGCTGATTTTGATCAACAACTGATTTGGATCAAAAACTGAATATAATTTTAGGTTAGGCCTACAATGAACTGGGCTAATTATTAGTATCAGGTTGATTTGTCTATCCGTGCAAAGCCGGGTCGGGTCAGCTAGTAGTTAATAAAAATTAAAGGAGGAAATTGAGAACGAACAAAATTTAATTGCCTGTTACTGATAATTTTTTAAAGTCAAATTTCAGTTCAATGTTTGTGCAATTACGTAATGGACTGATTTGTTTCGGGGTATTCGTAAGTGATAATAATAACAAGTTTAATTTTGATGCTCTTCTGTGTTCTGTATTTTTTATTCTTTTCTCAGTTTCCACGAATCATTCAAGGAGCTTTGGTAGAGTTGGGATATTTTCTGTTCAAAAGTCTCAACTTCTTCCGTTAACTTCTTACAAGTTGTGCCTGTAACCATTTTTAATTAACGATCATATCTAATTATTTTTTTTTAAACAACTAAGAGTTTCCAATTATATGTCTTTGAACAATAAAGAGCCCTTAAACTGATCGTTATGATTACTTGACATATGCGTGTATACGATATGGTCGGCAAAATAGAGTAATAGGTATAAAATAGTAAAGATGGATTCCTATTTGGAATTTCGTTTCAACAATCCAACGGATTATAGAGTAAGTAAAGGTTTTATACTAAGTTCTCTGTTTTCAGAAGAAAAGAGAAACCTACACTGGAAACTTCTCAAGATGGTTGAAATAATCATAGTGCGGGATAAAATATAGCTCAAGGCGACTAATACGAAGCAGATTTTCTACATTGTATGCATTTAAATTGCTAATAATGTTATAATTTTGTTTCTGGTTTATTCTGATGACAAAATAAAACGTAGTTCAGCAATGCGGTATGTATCTTGGAAGCGTAGTACAGCATCTGCTTGGCGGCAATTTATAATCATGAGCTTTCTTTTAACCATATTTTTTTCATATTTTAAAATTACTTTTTTATTAGTTTGTTGCTCCTAAGTACTTATATCTAACTAAGTAGTTTCCTAAGATCTTCATGATTATGACCATAGACTTTTCGCCCAACATTTCCCATTCCTATTGTTTACCAATTTGTGTCTTCAATTAATTGTATATATTCAGGGTGTTTAGTCAGTTTACCACTATTGCATCCTGCGCTTTCTTCTTTTTCTCGAACCACTCACTGAACCTAAAAACAGCTTAGGTAACATTTCAACAGGCTAAACCCCAACCATTTACAATTTACAATGTCCTCTCGTAGCGGAATATAATTTACTAGCTGACCCCGTACGGCGTTGCCCGTGGTGGTTGGAATTTTCAGTCTTTTTTTCAGTGGTATTTGACTTATAGGCCTATATATTTGTAGATCTTCGGGAAAACATTAGAAGCCATATTTACAAAATACCAAAAACTATCGCCCCTCTCATGCAGCCCTTAACTCAAAAATGTAATGGACACTTATAGCTTGAGATACATTAAATTGAAGCTCATTAAAAACTATAAATGTATACGGTAAGAAAATAAAAATCTGCTAAAAGAGATGACAGCTATTATTTTTCTTAAATTTCCACTAGATTTTAGATCAGTTAAAGGCTTTCTTGTGAAGTATATGAGCACCTTTATTCCTAATTTAATTTAAAGTTTTTCAAAATCTACTCGTGAACAAATGTGTACTGTTATTCCCTTTTAAACGATATCCCAGGCAGTTTCATAAAATAAAAATTTTTAAGTTAATAAACTTAATTCCCTTAAAATTGTTAACAACAATTTGTTCACTTTTATTATTGGAATATAAGCTAGTCAGCTTTTAATTGAGTTTACCGAATGTTATTGTCATGCGTTTTTCCTTTCAAAAAATTTACGTCTAAAATCTTATTTACAGTTGTAAAATATCATTATAAAATATTTAAATTGAATTTATATAAATTGAATAAACTCCTCTTAGAGGTAACCATACAATCAAATAGAGTTAAAAGGCGTTACCAAATTGTAGTGAGAACCCAATCTATGAAGTTGTGTTGGTTGAGTTATTAAGTGTATATAATTACTGAAACCCTAAACATACCATTTGTTGTAGGATGGTGCTGACACTTAAACTAACCCAACAACCATTTTAATAAGTTTTCCCATCGTTACTTATAAAAGAAAAAGCCCTTAAAGGTGAATAAACAAAAATTAAAAAAACTAGCTTTGTTTCTTTAAAATTTGAACATCCATGTGCTTCCCTCGCTAACCCCTTGATACTTCCACATACATGTATTTTTTATTACAGTTGTAGGATTAATCATAACCTAACCTATTAAACGTCTAAAACTAATCAATAAGTTCATGATATAACAGGAGTTATAATACAGTTAAACAGAATCAGCATTGAATACTCCTAAATATAAACCTACAATAAAAATTAGGTTATCCTTACACCTACAGAAACGACAAAAAAAGTTTTGTCTGTCGTTAAAAAATAAAAATATTTGTCTCTTGTACATTTTTTTTGTAAAGTTAACGGTTTTCAAGATATTTCATCTTAAAAATTTGTAGCGGCCGCCATTTTTAAAATAAAAAATAAATTCTTTGTGTTTGTACACTTGTAAATCTTAACATGCAAAATACTTATTCCAAATTTTAACTCGATATGTCAGCTATTTCTGGAGTTACAGTGAGTTTTTATAAGAAAACAAAATGGCGGATTGCGACTAAACTAAGCCGAATTCGAAAAAGTTTTACTGAACATTTTTTATTTATTTCAATCCGATCCTGTACAGCCCGCTACTGCTTTTAGGGACACCCTGTATATAATCATACTAAACAAATATGTTACCAAACATTTTGGGAGGCCAAAGTTTTGTACGACAAAAAATTAATATTTAGGCCTAATGATACTTTCGAGTGATACTAAAGATTATTTTTATTCCTTTATTTTTAAGCTGTACAATTTTATTGCTCTTTTTGAACATCTAGTTTGCTTTAAGTTTAATTGTCTATAATCCTCATGTTGTTTGCCGTTTTTTCCCGTATTTTACTTTTGTTCGGTTAAAATATTAATATTTAAATCAACTTTGACTCCTGCTTGATTCGTTCATTTCTTTATTACTTCTGGATTGTAATATTAACACATTAAGTAATTTGTTGCCGATTTATATAGGGTTGTCACTGGATTGGGTTTTGAGTAATTTAATTTTGTTAAATTTGCATTTTGTTTGGACAAGATTTGTTTGCATTACACCAGGACCGATTAATAATAATGTAATTTAATTCTTACGTTATTATGTCCATCAATAATCCTTTTTTCCTTTTCTTTTTAAGTACAACGTCCGGTTTTGACTAAACCGTCATCTTCAGGTACGTATATTAAAAGGATTTTTTTTAACACACAAAACATTGTACGTACAGAACACGAAATTAACCGTTTGAACTTATAACAGTTGGCGATGCATGGTGAAGTTCGCTTTTTATCATGCACAATGTTTTGTGTGTTTAAAATAAATGTATTAGAATTATATTAAGCGAAAGACCTCTAACATTTTATTTACATGAAGATAACGTCGAAAATGGTCTTTATGTATAAAAAAGCGGGGAAAAGAATTGTTGACAAACATGAAGTATTACATTTAAACAATATGTATATTTTGTGTTTAACATATAGGGGTTATTAATTAAGGATGTCTATCAAAAAATTACATAATTGTTGAATTAATAAATAATTAATAAAACTAACACGTGTTCGATTAAAACTTATCAATTTTATTATTTACTAATATGCCTAAAACTATTAGTATTATGTCTCCAGTATATTTTTGTATAGCCTTTTCCTATAGTACAATTAATTGTAATTGATTAAAAAAATAAATATTGCAAAAAACATAATAATTACATAGTATTAGTTCTTCTGCTGTCCTATTTTACAATGTAATTTATTTTAATATTATACTCGTACTTAACATAATACTAATATTATGTACTTCCTGTGTGTAACGCATTCTGTATAGTGTGTTGAACGTCTGTCCCATCAATTTTGGTTTAACAAATGGCAGCCCATCAAAACAAAGTGACGAAACAAATAGGCCTACATTTGTTACTATGAATGTTATAAATGAAATTTTCAAAATTTGTGTTTTTCTTTCAAGTATATCTTTATTAAGAAATTGAGTAGAAATTATATTCTAATAGTATACACAGTTTTTATTTTCAACTGCTAATAATCGACTTATTAACTTAATATTTATGTTTGTATACATTTACATTTATTTATTCAGTACCAACACAATGCATTACATTTACAAATTAACTTTAAATATTAACAATATAACGCCAATGTTTAGCAAAAGGATTTGAGAATATTTGTTCACAAAAAATACGATAAATCTTTTACATAAACATGATACATATATATTTAACTTTTTAAAATACTCTATTTTCATTTTGACACACATTCAAAAGTTAAAAATTTTTACTTTATATAGTATCATAGTAATGTAGTAATCAGTGTAAAAGTAGCCTAAATGGAAATCAAATATTGTAAACCCTAAGAAAATGGAAGAAGGGTTGCAACAAAGCCTGCTGACTACATTGTGTTAGTAAAGAATAAAGATTGCTATAAAAGAAATACAATGCCCAACAAGAAATACTTACGTAATTGTATAAACATTTTACAAAGTTAAAATATACATAGTAAACATTGTAAATAATTAATTAATTATGATATAGGCCTATTTTCAAAAACTAAAGCCAATAATTACTTTTCAGAAGAATTTGGTTATTTTTTCTTGACACAAATTCAAAACCTAAAACAGTAAAAAACTAAACGTTCAACCTTTTAGAAACTTGTCTCTCTGTTAAATAAAAACAATTCTGCATTCACACAAAAACTCTGGCTCTGGTGCTCATGCTTTAGGATACATTTCAACACTACCCCTACCCTTCCCGATCCAAGTGCATCAGTAATAATTAAAACTCTGAACCTACTTCACATGCGTCAAGATCCAGTTAGCATCTGCGTGAAATTATTAGAGTATAAAATAATCCGTCGTACTTGCTTCGCCGAAAGTGTAAATGGAGCGAGCGTCAAACCCGCAAGTCGCCGCTGGAGCTGGTGAAAGAAACGAGCAGGGGGTGGAGCCCTATAGTTTATCTTTAAAATATTATGGAAATTTACTGACACAAGCGGGAATGGAATCTCTAAGACCAGGAGCTCTGACGTTATTCTGAGGTCAAACTTTTTGTACACCAAAACTATTTTTTATGAAATCTTACTGCATATCTAGTACCCAAATCTTTTAACGGTGTGCCGGCAAATATTCAAACCTTTTCAAATAGATATAAATTCTATAACTTTGTACGTGCTGTTTCGAACAAGAAGATGTAAATTTGTATGTTTAATGCATACCAGTATATTTTAGACTATATTTTGACAAGCTCTTTTTTCATCAAAATGGACGAAGATGAATTTGTATACTTTTTAGTATACGAGTATTCAAGTTTTGTACTCTTGCAAGTATGAATGTTATAAAAAATAACCATACATTAAATAAATTTCAAACCTAAATAACTTAAAAACCGTACATTTTAACGAAAAAAATGTCGACAACTTTGTTTCTAGTCCTTTTGATTCCCTATCGGATGGTGAACTGTAAAAACAATCGGATGAAGGATACTAGTTAAGTTATGTGTAAAAATTGGTTTGTTCAACAGCCGCTATTTTGAAACGCCTGATTGGATTTAATATCTTCTTTTTTTTAATATATCATTGTTAGGTTAAACTTCATGCCAAGTTTGAACTTATTCAGTCAAACCGTTCTCTAGATTTAAATTATTTTGTACAAAAAACAAAATGGCGGATATCTGGAAAACAAAGCTTTTTCGGGCCTATGTTTATATAATCGTTTTTTCTTATTTTGGCCCATAGAACCATTCCCCGAAGTTTGATCCCGTAATTACTGAACACTTTGTACATTCCTTAAATATAACTATGGCAAATACAAATAAAACATGACATAAGACAATCTAATTCTCGCTCAAGTACATTAACTTTTTTGTCGCTATGTATTATTTTGTATTTATTGTATATTAAATTAAGTATATTAATTATGCTTTCAAATTTTCTTTAAAACCGGCGAATTTTTCTGGTTATCAAGCAATACAAAATTATTACAATCATACATATAGTATTTTTTGTCCTTCGATATGCTCACGTTTTTATATGAATTGTATTTTAGTTCCACTGTTCATTCAAAGTTAGTTTAAAAAAAAAACTAGTTTGGAGGTACAAGTTGGTCAAAATTGTCCAATTTACGTCAAATTTAGTATAAAAATAATTGAAATTTAAATATAAAACGAAATATGATAATGGTTTTTAATAATTTTGCTCGATAATTTAACTGAATTTTTGGAATTAGGTACCTAGTACTTGTTCTCATTGATTGCAGCCAAGCGTCACTAATTAGGGTCGGGTGGGCGGAAGACCCTAACCTTTTCTTACCTAACCTTTTGGTTCAGAGTTAGGTTATCCGCAAGTATAGTAATGAGTGCCAGTGTTTAGTGTATATATCTAATATCTTGAATGAACATAATAAATTGTGAACTATTTAAGTTTTTTTATTTTTGCTTTTGTAAGATTTTGTTGTTAAAAGTATGTATGCATATAAGTATGCATTTAAGTAAATATAAGTAATAAATTGGTATGCCTATGAGTGTAAAACGTCCATAAATCATACTGTTTGTACATTTTAAATGTATATTTGTTGCGAAGTTGGTCGGCTGCAGATCACTCAACCGTTTTTTAACTTTTCATATTTATGTATATAATATGTTTTAAAACCACCCCACAAACGTGTTATTGCCTCAGCGTTGCCATTATCCATTCTGTCTTATTTTTAGAACAAGTTGTTTTTGGGTTTCTTTAATTTGTAAAAATATTGAGTGTATTTGTTAAAATTAAATTGTAATTTTGAAAAGCAAAAACAATAAAAATGAAACAAAAATAATTAGATTCATCCTTATCATTAGTTTGAATTACAATTAGTTATCTAATTATTACTATTATAATTATTAATACAATACGTGTTTCAACGCAAAAGTCGTCATCCTCTGTGATTCAAGAAGTGCAACTATTAAATTATAACTCGTTACTGCTTATCGCGAGTTATAATCGTGAGTTAAAACTTCCCGTTGTAGCTCCTGTACCACTGAGGATGTCGACTTTGACGTTGAAACGTGTTTAAACGTTAAATGTACGTGCGAGAAAATTTGTGATATTGATATTATTCATAAATTATTCCTTTTCATTCGTCAAGGTCAAACTTTATTTTACACACTGTTTCATGATTATATTAAAACTACGGGTATATCTAGCGATACATAAAATAAGACAAATTATAAGGTTTACATTCTGTTAATTAAGTTGTTCTTATTAATTTTTTGTTAATGAGAATGCGAAAATAAATGTTTTATAGTCATCATATACAAATAATATAACTTAGTCACTGTTGTAAAAAGGATAGATTTTATATTTAATACTACAGTTATTAGATACTACTAGATTATATAATCTAATCTACAGTTGCTAAGACAAATCAAGACAAATTCAAGGAATGGTAACGGAAGGAAGTCTCTGTGGTTAGAGATAAACAAACGGTTATATTATCTGCACATATTCTGGGACATGGTATTTCTATAAGCATACTTAAACACATTATTTCAATTAAATTTGTTGTTCAAAGACATTTATAAAACTGCCAGGAAAACCAACAAAAAATATTATATAAACATATTTTTTAAATTAAGTAGTGGTATTTCTAGTGTTTTTATTTTTGTATACAAATAAACATAATCTTGACAAAAATATCATGTACAATAATCATTTGTTCATGCTTGGGAGACATTTTATATTAACAAATATACTGACACAATTGTAAATAATGAGTTAGGGCCCATAGTTAATTCTATATTGATGTAATGTATTATATGTCTTATATTTTTCTTTACATTTGATGTTTTTGCTTCTTTATGTTATATTTAATTCTATATTAATGTAATGTGTTATATTGTTTATATTTGTATTAGATGTATTATGCTTCATTAAGTTATATATTTTGTTAGTGAGTATATTGTGTTGTGATAACGTAGACATTGGTTGGCGCCTACTAGTGTAATGTGGTCTTGTGCCACGCCCCTTGCAGTTTGTATAAATACGGGGCATGGAGCTTTGCTAGTTTAGTTGTAGTTTGGCTTTTGTAGCTTTATCACTGAGGATGGCGACTTTGTCGTTGAAACGCGTTTGATTTATTAAACGTATTTGTTGTGAGATTGTGTGTTATTGCTTTATTTCATCTATATTGTTCTCACAAGTCCAGCTCATTATTTACTTATTTGTTCGTGTAATAAAATATAGGCTAAATATAAGAGATCACAATTGTACGAACTTTGCGTACAAGCAGAGATCCACTCTAGTTTTGTTTTACTTTTCTACAGAATATTCAATTGATTTAATTAATTAAAAGTTTCAAAAAAATTTACATTGTTAGTGTTTTTGGTAATGTTATATATTAAGTTAAAAAAAGTGAAATTGATTTTGTTTGTCTAAACTGTAAATTACGTTAGATGACCAGGTTCATAATCATACCTTTCGAGTATAATTTACTGCTATAAAGGTGATAAATGCATTTCGATTTGTCCCGGTACTCATTTTGGCGTGTTGTCATTTGTTAAATTAAAATTAATGTGACGAGCGCAATTGACCGCTGCGACTATCGATCAATTTACGTGTGCAATGTTTTCATTTGTAACAGCAATATTTTTAAAATCATTAACGTTACTGACAACAAATTTGTTTAAATGTTGACTAACTCAAACTGACGTATACGTCGTCAGTTATTACAGTGAACAATATACAGTTTACACAGGATGTAGCCAAAACTGTAGAAAGTTATTTATTACAACAAAACCAATTAAAGTACTGTATCTATAATAAAGCGTTTAGTAGTACATTAGCCCAGTCAATGAAGGGAAAAAATAGGCCTTTGTTGGAAGTAATTAGTGAAAAGCTGACATTTTGTCAGATGTTACAATGATATAAGAGGAGTATTTACACAAAAATCCCTGCCCCTCCCCTCTTGCTTCCCCCCCTACCCCCCATTAAAATTCACTTTTGAAAGATTTCTTTATTTTGTCAATATCTAAGAGATAAACAGCGATAGAGTCATATTTATTTCGTTATTGTAATCCTTATAATATTATCTATTAAAAATTTTCATAGCGTTTAAGCTATAAAATAATTATTTACCGTGTATTTTTAAATTTAAAGTTAAAATATTAACTTTTCTAATTCAATAATTACATGTTCAGCTATTTTATATTAATATGAGACAAGTTATAAAACAAATTCTCAAATAAAACTTATAGAGTATTTTTTAACCTTTAAAATGATGTAGGCCTAAGTTTTGTAAATGTTAAGTGCAGCCAGTTGACATAAATGGCCTGATAAAAGGAGACGGCGCAAGGCACGCGAGTCCTCGCTGGCCGGATCAGCAGTCAATTTACAGCAACGGCCTATTGTTTGGACTTTTATTTGTATAGCTGTGGTCTTATTATGATAGTAAAATTGACGTAAACATTTATTTTATTTTTTCATTTTTTATTTATTTTCCGTTATTTATCATTGCACTCATAAACACACAATATGATTTCTTTTAGCCGAGTCAACAAAAGAAAAAACTTTTATTGACTGGGCTATATTTAGCAGAGTAACAGATTGGGTGAGAGGTTAAAGGCGCTCGACAAGTCTGCTACGTTTAGAATCTCGTAGGTACGAGCCTGATTACTGGCTAACTATTTATCTTCTTATACGCTGCCATTAGTCAAAGTGGCATGTAGTACAATAATACAAATATTCCAGCACAGTTGGAACCAGGTTCGGTTTTCTTCCAATATACGTCGCTCCCCAGCCTTCATTGCATCAAGTAAAACTTAAAATACTTTTCCTAGTTTTAATGTAAAACGAAATAATTGTATTTATTGTAAATAAATAAAACATCATCCCTTTCAAATTGTTTATAACGAGCAAGATTGCTTATCTATATAAATAACAATGTAACTGTTCGATTGTTCAAAGTCTCAATTCTCCGAAAGTTCTTCACATTCGAATACAAGCATGTTTTTATATACTTCTTGAAAAACAGCAGCATATATTAAACATAAAAACAAAACAAAATACACTAAATATTTTACTGTAATATACCATACTAAATAATAAATAAATATGTTTATTGTTGATACAGTATCAGCTGTTTGATTTAATATTTCCATTAACAGCTGATTTCAAACTTTGGGGCAATTATTTGTATTTCTAACTTTTAGGTTAGGTTTTTATTAAAGTGTAGACCTGAGCCTTGCTGGTTCTACTAATCTTTATTATAACTGCTGTTATAAAATATCCGAAATAATTTAATTTGTACATTTAACATTATTTACCATCTTTGTTTTGTGGTTATTATTAATCCTACACATTTATTGTAAACTAACATAACGTAATTATGTGAATAGAAGGTTCCGACGGGGTTGGCGTGCATAGCACGCAGGGTCTCCCCTAGTAACCAATAAAGTAGCATGATAAATATGTTTTTGCGATAAAAGAGTTTACCTTTAAACTATAGATGAAAAAGTTTGTTAAAAAAAAAACAAAATAGTATCTATTTAAGCTGTTATCGACGGATATCATAAATTCTGTTAGTTAAAAAATATTTACAAGGATTAAAATATACAAAATTGCTTTAGTATTCTTTCTATTGCTTATAAAACTGGAAACATTATTCTTGATGATTGGCTAGAACTGGCCAAAGTTTGCCAAAATGATTGGCTCAAAATTACAATTAAAGTAATAATAAACGGTACCAGGAACTGGCACATACTTTCTCACAAACATATTTAAATTATTAAACAGATTCACGGTGACTTGTAGGGTGGGGTAGGATAGGTGATTTTTGTATTAAAGTTGTTTTCCCATAAAAATCCATAAAATAACGGAAAAACCAACTTTTCTCAAAAACGGCTCAAACGATTTTGATTAAAATTTTACAGTTTATAGTACTTTAGGTCCCTAATAAACTTTAAAATTTTAATCAAAATCGTTAGAGCAGTTTTTGAGAACAGTAGATTTTTTTGTTATTTTAAGGGTTTTTATGGGGAAATTACCCTTAAAAATAAAAAATCCACAAAAATGAAAAAAATTCCTGGAGATACCGTGGATTAGTACCTCCATACCAAATTTCATCAAAATCGGACGACTGGTCTAGGCTCTAGGTCTGATAACATCCACACAGACACACATACAGACACACACACAGACATCACTCCGAAAACAACTTTTTTAGGTTCAGGGGGGCCCAAAACGGATATTTCCACCAAAAACTCAAACTCGAAAATTTTGACGAATACAATACTTTCTCCATATGCTATGGTATAGGGGGAGAAAGTAAAAAGCAGACTTTTTTATTTTGAAAATAATTCAGTTATCCTTTAAGCTACAGGAAAAAAATGTTTTGTAAAACATTAATGTCGCTATTTAAAAATTGGTAATTGGTAATTTTAAAATTGAAATTAAATTTTATATTAAGTGAAATGGTAAAACGCCATTCATTCATTGGATTCATTATAGTAGTACCCGCCCCGTCAAGACCGACTGTCACAGTTTATACAATCCTAAAGTGGAAGAGAAAATTACGATTTTCACGGGTTTATATTAAATACAATAACTAAACAAAAATTTGTAAATATAAAAAGTGGATTGTTGACAGAAAGTCTTAGTTAAAACTGTTTAAACAATAAACTAACAATCAGTTTGCTACGATGAAAAAAGTATTCAAATCTTACACAAAATGTGCCCACCAATTCTTTAAACAAAAGTAGTTTAGTTATACCACCCTTTAAATACCACCAAATGCTGTTTTTCGTATGTTCAGTTTATTCTGCATTCTATCCTGTTTGTTTCTCTTGGCCTTTGTTGTTAAGTTCCTCGTATTAAAGCTATATTATTTAAGCAAAGTCGATTGATTTCTATATCAAATCATGTCGACAAGCATAATGAGAAAAAACTATACAGAATAGACTGAAAATATTACAATTGGTCGCCTATTTGGTGGAATCTTATATACTGAATGTCAAACAAGTTTCGGAACGCCTAGATTTCTCTACTTCTAACAACGATAGAAAAATGTTTAGTGTCTCATTTTAAAGGATTGTCTATTTTGAATAACTTTAAGTCCAATTTACACGAAAACGTGTTAAAAAAACTTATAAAAGACTTAAAATTAAGTATATAACTCGAAAACATAATACAAAATGGAAGTTGCCCTTATTAATTTTAAACTTTGTCACCATTTGGAAAAATGGCTGATGTTACCACAATTTTGAAAATAACCAATTAATGCACAACAGACAATACTTTAAAATGTGAGGTGGCTTATCTTTGTTGGAAGCCGTTCCGATACTTTTTTGACAAACTGTAGGCTATATGTGATTCAACAACTTTCTTTGGATTGAACAACTTGCGTTGTTTTTCTGACCACGAAGTGGTTAGCTTCAAATAAAATATTTTTAAAAATTGCATTAATTTATTCCCTTCCAAAATAGTGAAATATTTATTTTTTTCTGTGAAATGAAGTGAATATAAATAAATTTGTAAACTCAGACTTTTTATTGCTTACCTCGGTTTTGATTTGAGACTTATTTAAAACGCGAAATCTGTAGACCTACTTGTGCCAAGTTACGCAATAAGTTATTAATCAAGTTGCAACGAAGATAAAAGTAATTTTTCACTCCAAAAAGTAGAAGTGCCATTCAATCACAATCGTTTGGTATCCGTAGAATAAAACATCTGGTCAACCAGTATCTCAGTTGGCAGAATCGGATGGGTAGAAAAAACCTGACTATAATGTTTCGTTTCAAAATAATCATGTCTATAGAACTCATGAATTTGGATGTTTCAATTTGTTTCATGATGCTATTGTTTTATAAACCTACTAGCTGACCCTTACGGCGTTGCCCGTGGTAGTTGGTATTTTCAGTATTTTTAACGTAAATGTATTCTTTTTAAGTGATCAGTCAGTGAGTGGTATTTGGCTTTTACATATATAGATCTTAAATAATAAAAGCACTATTGTCATAATAATAAAATATCTGAAATTATGATTTTAGTAACTTTGATTCCCCCAAACCCCTACTAAAATTTCGAAATTTTTCATACCCTTTCTTAGTGAGCACCTATGGCCCTAGAGGAAGCTACATACCAAATTTCATTGTAATCCGTTCGGTAGTTTTGAAGAAATCGTGATTTAATAACTTTGATCCCCAAATCCCCCTAAAATTTTGAATTTTTTCAAACCCTTTCTTAGTGATCACCTATGGCCCTAGAGGAAGCTACATACCAAATTTTATTCCAATCTATTCGGTAGTTTTAAAGAAATCGTTTTTCAACAACTTTGATCCCCCAAACCCCCCCTAAAA
>JAGFPH010002098.1:42746-57324 GCA_018207615.1 Philaenus spumarius | reverse complement strand
TTCAGTATTTATAGTGCTTAAGATGCCAAACAAAATGAGACCACCCGCTTTTATCAAAACTTCGGCGTTTTATAATTATGGGGAAATGTTTAAAAATAAACAAGTTTATGTTGTCAATCTAGCATCGCGGAGGCGGCCGCACGGGGTAGCACCATGGTAGCGATCACGGCCAGTAATTCAAAGGTCGCGCGATCGAATCTCGCCTAGGACAATAATTTTTTTATACGATTGACGTAGGTAGAATATTATTTTTTGTTTTGTTCTAAAAATAAATAAATAAAATGATTGAAAACAATATTATTTTGACTACAGTAAGTTGGGAGAAAGTTTGTGTCAGTTAACTGATACCGTTTATTTTAAAGCAATTTCAATCTTAGAAGCTTTCTTTGAACTGAAATTTTTTTAAATTAAGGACCTAAACTTAAAACATTGATTTTTATTTTATACAACAAAAATTTTACGAATCATTAATATCGGTACACTTTACGGTAAATGTTTACCACGCAAAAAAATCACATAGTAACCTAGGTTGGGTATGATAACCAATCAAACGACTATACATAAGATACAATACCCAAGTTATGTAAGACCATTTGACTGAACTGTGTGTATTCATTACTGATATTGAATGTTGATTTCAGAGAATCCGAAGCATCTACAGTACATGCAGTCGGCAGATTTTATTTATACCTTTACTCTGCACTCTTGAACAGCTGTTATGCCACAATGTCTTCACTCAAACTCATCGTGCCATTTTTTGTCTCATGATTGCATAAGATTATATAAATTATGATTCATAGAAGTAGATAACAATTAAGGAAATATTTTATTACCTTTAATCGCTTTCATTGGCTATTATACAATGGACCAAAGAAATAATAATTGTAAATATTCTACAAAAAGTTCATTACAGTGGCGGATGTAGTTAATTCTATGCATCTCATAACTTCTTCCGTTCGTCATACCACTGAGAAAAAATTATGTTAGACCTATGTGGCCACACTTGTGTTATGCCTATGTGGTCACACTTACTGAAAAGGCCTAAGAAGAGTATACTATGATATAAGTACAATTTTACCAAAAACATACTTTCTCAAATCTTCCATACTGTGTAAAGTGGTTGTTTTTTTTCAAAAATAAAATACTTTTTACATTTTTTTTAAATATTTATTTTAAAATAAATATTTTCACTTAAGTAAATTTGCTATACTGAAAATGGTCAAAAACCATAAAAATTTTGAAATACTTTTTTTTGCATAATTTTGTTCTACAGGTCATAAAACACATGCAAAACGCAATAGAAGTAATTTTTTCTTTACATATAGGGCCCTATACACCAGAAAAACTCAATTAAGACAACGCTGCGAAGGAGAAAAATCAGTCCAAATTGTTGCCTGGTTGTATAACAATTATGTTTTGGCTACATATATTTTTACATTATTATCAATAACCCTCTAAAAATAACCAGGCATAATATAAAGTATAAACACAAAAATAGCTTTATTTACCTAGGCATTTTTTCAATGTATTCCACATTGAAGAACACTTTTTCATTCAATTGGCCATTTCCCGAAATATGAGAATTTCATGTTTTTAGATACTAAATTCGATATATCTCAAGAATCACTTAAAGTACATACATTACTTAAAATTTTACCACATGCTCTATACATCTTTCGCTAAATAATTAGGTAGATTTATGATTGTAACTTTCATACATCATAAATCCAAAAATAATTTGTAAAACTGTAAATAAACATAAAAAACAATTTAATGTTAAGTTAGATAAAAAAAAGATTTGAGGTGTATAGACATAATACTACCTAAATTTGTAGTAGGCTTTATTACCTTTAAGAAAAATTAAGAACCAAAAAAATCCATTAATTACTTTTATAATTATAACGCTTTAAAAATTCGGCAAAATCATCTAAATCAAAGTTTAATTTTTTTTTCTTATGATAAAAGTCAAACATTTTATGTTTTATATTTTTGTATTTTTTTCAACACATACTACACCAGGAAACAAATTTTCAAAACATTTGTACTATTAATACAAAATTTCACCCTTTTCAGTAGCAAATCCCTCTTAACAAATTTGATGAACTTTAGATGGAAACAAACTTTATTGAAACGGCTGCTTCTTGATAGGTTGGTGCTTTTCCTCTTAAGAAACAATGTTTACGTATTCTGCATATATCAACGACCTTGAGACCTTTTGGTTTGAGGAAAGTTTTCCCAGAATTATAAAACACTCACATTTAAAAAATTCCCAGTAATCAACAGGTGCAATTAGAGAGTACTCGAAAGGTTTAGGTTTTATATAATTTTATGGGCGTCATTAATGTTAAATACGGGGAAATGGCTGGTTGAGTAATACTAAGGTGCACTTTGTGGTCTCGTGATTTCAACTATTGGTAAATGTCACTTCAAACAGCCGAAGGTAATACAAGGAAGGAAACGCCTGAACAGAAAATCTACTCGATCTTTATTCAAATGTTTAGTTATGCAGGGTGTTGAAAAAACCTTTCAGGACTTTGGGATATGATTCCTATACAAGAAGGAAGAAAAAGTCCAAAGGAAGTATGAAGGTATGTCTTAAAACTTTTAGTTTTCCATCTATCTGTCAGTATGTGTTTTTTCCTTAATACTTTATATCTAAGGAGCCTCTGAAGATATCAACTTCAAACTTGATATATGTACTACATATAATAAGAACCATTTTGGTATGGAATATCAAGTTTATACTTTGTACCATTTCCAAATGGCAGCAATTTAAATTTCTAAATCTCAATATCTCAAAATCCGTAAATATTACAAAACAATTACAAGAGTCATAAAAGTTGCTACATTTTATCTCCTAAAGAACGGTGCATAAATGATTAAAATTCCATGAATATTAATTGTGGTTTTTTTAATTTTATGGAAATTACTACTTGCAAAATTTTTGGCAAAAATGGCAAAATTTCATGTTTCTAGTTCGAAAAGTTGTTACTGTTATTTTATAAATAATTCCTGAAAGTCCTTATGCCATTATTCATTAAGCAAAACTTTAATCGTTATTTATACTTTTTTAGTTTGTTTACTTTAATTCATAATATCAGTACCTCGCCTACCTGAATACTTACTGATACTTCAATTCGTAAGCCTACTATTAGTTGTTCACCTACTTTAATTCCAAGTACTAGTTATCACCTGCTTTAATCGCTCCTATTAGTACTTTGGCTACTGGTATTATCTTCGCATATTTTTAATTCGTACTACCAGTTCTCGACATTAAAATTCCCTCTACTAGTTACTCACCTTCTTTAATTCCTACTATCAGTATCTCTCCTACTTTAATTCTTACTGCTACTTCATTCGTACTATTAGGGTAAGGGAGGGTAAAAGTACGCACCTAGTAGATTTGTGCGTGTAACTCAGAGGAAAAAAAAACTATTCAAATTATTTTTGTTGAAAAACATTATGTATTCTTTGTACAACTACACAAAGTTTTAAGAAGTTTCAAACTAACTAAAAGGACGATCGACATTCCACATCCAACCACGAAAGAGTCTAAATAATGTACTATTGATTTTATTGGGCGATCACATAACATATTTTAACGTAGTAGACTTGAGTAAATAGATTTTAATGGCTTTTCTATTTCTTATAAATCCTTTAAGAATATCGCAACGGAAGTAGACGACAATATAAAACTGGGGTTCTGAGTCGTAAAAGTCATAAAACATAGATTTTTTCTCATCCCTCTCCAAAATAATTATTTTAGTAGAAACTTGATAAGGTTTATAACGACGCGTATCAGTTTGATCGCATTTGAAAACACCTTAAAAAGATTATTTGTAATACGACGTTGGCTGAGGGATCAATTTGTTTCCTTCAAAAATCTGAAATTGTGGGCAAAATAAACGTATTTCAGCAACCTGGGAAATAAAGCTGTTCCTAGTTTCAGAATTTGTTGACTGAAATAATTAGTTTAAGTCTTCTTACAGATCTTTATTGTCATCTTCGTTAATAAAATATAGCCACCGCGAGAATAAACATTAAACTTGTCCCTTGTTAAAGGGAACGATATATTTTTTAAGTTTGACAAAGCTTGAGCTAGAAAACAGGATAACTCTAATTATTTATTTTTTGAAAAATTCAGTTGAAAGTAGTCTGCCAAAAGTGAAAATAACTTTACGGTAATTGCTTGGTAAAATAAAAGTTTAACCAGATTCTCACAACTAATGAGTTTATTTACCAAACTGAGTTATGGTTTAATTATTGCATGTCACTGAAGATGACGACGTTATCGTTGAAAAGCGTTTGAGTAAATACATTTTTTGAGAATCTGTTTTATTCTAATAAGTATATCATTTCATAAGTCAAGCTAAATATTTAAACTAGTTTAAATACACGTTGTATAAATATCTACGTATGATCAAAATTGATATAAGTTCTAATTCTTATTAGAACATATTTGAACTAACACAATTATTATTGTTGTATTATTTGCCATCAATAAATGACAAAACATGTACATGTTTGTAGTACGTGATGAAGTGACTTGCAAATTTCTCTAATAAATTTATTTCTTGTACATTTTTTATTTAACAGATTTACAAAACTATGTGTGTTTCTTTAATATCGTATTTTAAGTTTTGGATTAACAGAGATACTGAGAACTGATAATTCGTTTATAGTTTATAACTTTTAACAATATACTATGAAATTATACAAAATGAACACTGAAACACATACACTAAATATACTTCATTGTATCACGATGAAATATATAAATAACTTATATTAAAAACTCTAAAAAAAATAAATCCTTCACAAGAGCAGCTACATAATAATATCAAAAACAAAATCTGTACTCTTATACTATACATTGTGATTGATAAAAGTGTGCCAGCCGTGTCTCTTGAAATCTGCAAGAGCTATTAAAAAAGTTAAATAGTAACTCCCCTGGACTTTTAGTTCTGTTTAAATTGGTGACTTTGACACTTTTATCTTACCAACCATTTTTTGTATTATGGAGGCCAACTTTCACATTGCTTTATGAAACCCCTATATTTTATTATGATTTTGGATTTTAACGACTTTAGACGAAGTTATTTTAGAACTTTTTTATTCTTGGTTTTTTTTTGATACGACTAATTATTTAAAAGTTAGAGGGGTATAAAGTTTTATCTGAGAGGAATATATTTTATATATTTTACAGTCTTTTTTTACTTAATTCTAGACAGCTTAAAAATCAAGTTAGGCCTAGAACGTAAAACTATAACTTTAACTATCACTACCTTGGGCTATTGGCCTTAATTATTATTACTTATTAATAGAATCATGAAAGTTTGAGCTTCTGTTAGTTTTATTTATTGGCTATATTTTTTTCTTGACAAAAAATATTTGTATAACACAAATGATACATATTACAACACATTTAAACAAAACTCACAAAGTACAACAAGCAGTTTAAAAAATAGAGAAAATTTTATAATAATTTACATAAATACACAAAACGTAAAAAATAAAAATCTGTAATAACAAGTTAATAAGATAAAACACGTCGCAAAAGAAGAGATCATATCTCACGAAATAGTATCATTATGCAGAAACTCATCCACTGAGTAAAAGGACCCGGACAATAGAAATTGTATAAGAGTGTTTTTAAAAATCCTGCATGTGGGTGAATTTTGAATGCTTTTAAGAAGCTTATTCATGAACTGTGCACCAACTTGTGAGGGACGTTAACTGTATACATTTAACCTGTGTTTTAAATGTATACAAATATTTGCTGTTTCCATAAGTTTAATGTTATTTTAATGAAGGTGTAGAATTAATTATAACATCAAAGCTAAGATGGTAAACACAGTAAAATGTCCATTCATTGTAAGTATATTCGATAAACATAAAATCTTGGTTCATCAGTCTAGGCCTAACCTAAAATTATCGTGTGTATGTTTAATTTATTTGACCTGTCTTAACGGCAACGTAAATACAATAATTTTAGGTTAGGCCTAGAAAGTAATTTTAGGCCCATGCCTAACCTAAAATTATTGTATTTACGTTGCCGTTAGGGTAGGTAAAATAAATACAGATAATAATTTTAGGTTATGGCTAAACTGATGAACTATTATTAATCTTATGTTTATTGGATGTATTTCAGCGCTTGACGATAATATCTGAACTACGCCGGACGGAAAGACCGTCTCTTAGTTTAAATTGATTAACCAAAACACATGTTTCGTGAATGTATTTACATTCATTGCCTTAACAACCAATTTGGTAACGCTTTTTCGTTACTTGTATTTGATATTTGTCATGTCCATAGTTAACCATAAGTAACCAATTAATTAAATTTATTTTTCGCTATGCATTACATTTTTTATTTGTTGACACCTACTGCAACCCCCCTACGAACTTCCGCGTTAAGGAACTTCGTTCCAAAAATATTCTTGGTAAAAAACTGATAGCATTTCTAGGAATGAGGTGGGAAGGGGGTGGTATGTAAAAAAAATAAAAGACTGTTGTTAGTATTATCAAATCCATAGTTGTCAAGGTCGTCGAGATGAATAGTGACACTAAAAAACTTTTAGTTTATATTTTGTGCAAGAAAAACGAAAAATAATTTTGGAGCACGGGTACTCAAGCTCGTAACATATAAAGGAGTTTTTGTTGTACTGAAGTAATTTTGGTGAAGTTGGAAAGCATTTCTGGAGTACATACCAAAATCATTCCCGCTGAGCAATTTTCTCGCATTTACCCACTGAAAACTAAAAAAAAACCTACAAACTTGTATTACAGTAGCTACTAGGTTAGTTAGCCGGTATAAAAGTCGGTTACGTTGTAATACAACTAACGCATTAAAATGTTACCAAAACTGTTAAAACGGTCCAGTATAACTTAAGAAATAGGGATTAAAACCCGTATATGCTTTATTAAAAACCCAAAAGTGTCTACGTATGAGATATATTTTTGGTTTATTAGGACGTAAATTAGTTTTTTTATAATAGGCTATTTAAATGAATTCCTTACAACATCAGTACAAAATTAATAGTTTGAAAGCATAGGCCTACATCGATTATATAATACAAGATAAAACAACCAATGAGCCTACTCCATGAAAGGTTAGCTATGCTGCTGTTTGTTGGTACAGGTAATGCACATTCAATGTTATTCGAATTAATTTGATAAATGCTATTTTTGAAAATTTCATAGTTTAGTTAATGTGAATAATTATTGTTCTTTCTGAAGTTTTACACAAACATCTTAATTTAGATCTTTTTAAAAATGAGAATAAATAGTCATGGAGTAATAAAATTTGTACCATGCCCTCGAAATCATTTACAAAAGCACCACGAAATAGTAGACTATAGTACTCACACATTTTTTTTAATAACTCTTAACAGACCAACAAATATTTATGATGAAATTCAAAAAACGAATAAACGGTTAAAAGGTTATGTACATCTAAGTATGCCCTTTGAGTACATACAATATGAGACTGCAGAAACCATTTTTGGCAAAACATTATTTTTATCCAAATAAAGGGTTCGAATGCCACAAAAATCGGTTCAATATTGAAGGCTTTTCAAATTCCAAGAAAGGAGAGGAAAGGAAAGTCGAGTGTGATATTTACATTTTAAGTCAAACACATATTAATATTTGATTTGTTATTGAAAATGTTATACAACATTTTTTTCAAATTACATTTTAATTAATTGAACACACTCTAATTTTTTTTTAAATGTCATAATAACTTTACCACATTTGTAGAGAGAAGGCCTAGAAAGGATTTGAGTAATGTTAAATACATAAATGAGCTTAAAAGTGAGCAATAATTTTTAAATCATCGGTTTAGTACTTTGTAACGTATTCTAAGAGTTCAAAAATAGTAGATAAGAGAAATACAGATAAGAGAAGTAAGAAAGCATTTGATTCTGAATGTATTACAAAATTAATTTGACATTTAATTAAAATTTAGTAGGCGCTTAAAAAATGCACTTTTATTTGCCACTCCCACATCCTAGAAGACTGACTGATTTCCAAGTTTTGTTTAACAAAAGGGTCGGTAAAGTGCATTTCAATTGCGAAATAACAGTCCTCGATTTCTGGTTTAACGAGGAAGTTTCGTGCATAGTTTTTTAAAGATTTTCACACATTTACATGTTTTCGCATCCTCAATCCTTGATTACATAAACGACAAAGTCAGACTAAGTTAATTATAACTTTCAAAGGTTTACATTGACGCACTTGAAGAAAATTACAGGTAATCGTCTAGGCTGTGTAATAATAAAAGACAAACAGTCTGTTAAAACGTAAACCGCAGGCGGAAAGCGGTCTTGGTGGAATATGGCGAAATATTTCCGCGTGACTCATTTACTGTATCTATTAATAACCGCATTCAGTAATAGAAGGAAGTTTTAGATAAAGACAATGGAAACGGATGCTGGTCAAACATAAGGAAATGTCTTCTGATACAGCGTGTTTCGTAACGAAAATTATTTCCGTTTGGTTTGAGGTTTTTTTGAATCTTTATCGATGTCGTGTTATATCAAAATGTTCGTAATATTTCAATTTAACATGTTACCATTACGGACCCAAAGTTGCTACTACTTTCGAATATAAATACTTTGTAATGAAGGAACTATAAAACGTCTTAAAATTAGAGGAAAATTAAAATTGGATACAACTGAAGAAAGGTTAGACTTAAGTGTAGTAATCTTAAACGTTGTAAACGATATTCTTACCTAGGCTTCTACCAACGAACCGAGATAAATAGGCCTAGATAGGAACAAGCCTTTGTTTTGATTTGTCTTGTTAAAAGCAACAAGTAAAATGATTGCAACGTAAGCATTTTGACGATTTTGAATACCCGTGGTTTTTCGGTGCAATATATCTATATATTAATAAACGGTATCAGTTAACTGACACAAACTTTCTCCCAACTTACTGTAGTCAAAATAATATTGTTTTTAATCATTTTATTTACTACTTTTTAGAACAAAACAAAAAAATAATATTCTACCTACGTCAATCGTATAAAAAATTATTGTCCCAGGCGGGATTCGATCGCGCGACCTTTGAATTACTGGCCGTGCTCGCTACCGTGGTGCTACCCCGTGCGGACGCTGCCGCGATGCTAGATTGACAACACAAACTTGTTTATTTTTAAACATTTCCCCATAATTATAAAACGCCGAAGTTTTGATAAAAGCGGGTGGTGTCATTTTGTTTGGCATCCTAAGCACTATAAATACTGAAAATTTGATCAAAATCGTTAGAGCCGTTTTTGGAAATTTGCATTTTTGTCGTTTTTTATGGGTTTTTAGGGGTAAATTACCCTTAAAAATTAGAAATTCCAAAAAATGAAAAAAAACGCCTGGAGATATTGGGGTTTAGTACCTACATACCAAATTTCATGAAAATCGGACCAATAGTGTCCTCTCTGGACGTGTATACATACAGACAGACTGACAGACAGACACCACTCTAAAAACACTTTTTTGGGTTCAGGGAGCACCAAAACAAAAAATTCCACTAAAAATATTTTTGGGTTCAGGGAGCACCAACACAGATAATTGCACTAAACAATTTTTGGGGGTTCTGGGAGCACCAAAACAGATAATTCAACTGAAAATTCAAATTCGAACATTTTTACGAAAACAACACTTTCTCCATATACTACGTATAGGGTGGAGAAAGTAAAAAATTTTCCGTAGTGAAACACGGGTCTTATGTAAAAGCGAAAGTAAAGGAAAATTTTTTATTATCTATATATATATATATAATTCAATGTATGTCCGTCTGTACGTTTGTATGTTTGTCCTTAATGCGTTACCAAACCGTCCATCCGATTGCTTTGAAATTTTGCATAGTAACACAGGTTAACCCTGGGAAGGTTTTAGGCCATTTACCGAAGTCCTAGGACATTAGGGCTACGCCCCAGTGGCTCTCAAAGTTTCAATGTTAATCTTATATAAGGTCAATCTTAAGGAAGAAGAAGAAATATTTCTTTTGATTTTATCAGGGACACAAAAACAACTGTTCGTATGAAAAGCTTAAAACATCTGATTTTGATCAACAACTGAATATAATTTTAGAGGTTAGGTAAATCAAGCAATAGCAATAGCGAAGCATTGGCGGGTCCACTAGTTATAAATAAAAACTATGCAATATACAGTCTGTACTAAAGTAGATGAGAACACAATATGAAACTTTTATTTGTTAAAAGAAACAGCTATCGCTATTTTTTTATTTCACTGATAATGAAAATGTTAAATAAAGAATTTTAAAATTATTATAGGAAGGGTTAGGTTTCCGAACTGGTTTTGCTTCTAAACTTTGAAGATTACTATGTAATTCATAGGTAATTTCTTTTCACTCCAATCTCAGGTGATTTTTTTAAATCTTATCTTGACGGTCGCATGCAGAAGCTATTAAAGCTTACATTGCGACTTAACTTCGTTTGTTATTATCTTTTCCCAGTACTAGGTATTTAAAAAAACAAACATATTAGGGTTCAGGAGATACTATCCCGTCCTCCTTTCTGACCTTCACTCCATAGAGAGCCTACTGTCGACAGCCGGGGACAACGTGTACAAAGTCACTATATTTCTCGGATCTACTATCACCTACACTTTTCCCCCGAGAGTCATTTCTAGTGGCTGCGGAGCCTCCAGTGGGTCTTTCCTATTCAATACGTTTCCCCTATAATGAAAGGTACATTTAGGATCCTAGGAGGCTGAACTCGCCAACAGCCCTTTCCATAAATAGAGCAAACAAAGAGGCAGTTTTTGTTCAAATTTTACAGCCCAATGACTCGTAGAATAGTTTGGAGATGAAAACACCACCTACAGAAACAATGATGTTGTATGTGGAACCATTAAAACAATGAAAGTCGTGAACAACTTTACATATTTTGTAAATCAGTACCAGGAGACCGAGCTAAAGCTCGATTATAAGCAGGGCCTAGTTCGCTCACGTCAATAACTATTAGGCCTATTGCAAATTTCCGTGAACATCGTTTAGGTTAGGCCTATAACATTAAACAACTAAATAAAGGGTATGTTTATTTAGCAGAAGTATTCGTTGCCATGGTAACTATAAATAGATACAACATTAGGCTTACCTCTAATAAAATACAGTTTAAAAGAAAACAGATGATTATTGTAATGGCATTGAAAACATTTGCATCAGCTGTGCTTCGTTTAAAAGAAAACAGATGATTATTGTAATGACATTGAAAACATTTGCATCAGCTGTGCTTTGTATTGTTTAAAATGGACAAATTTCACTTTTTAATTTAATAAAAAGACGTAGAAAACGAATTTTCCCAGACTGGTGACCATTTCCAATCGATTTCTCGTGGCCAAAAGCCCCATATAAAATCAAAAAATCAAAAATCCTTAGATGGAGATTCCAGATCCATTTAGCAGACAGACAATTATCTCTCACTTTAGAAGATAAGATTGGATGGGAATGTTGTAGTCTATTAAACAACCTTCTAAATTAGACTTTGTAAGCCTTTATAAGTGCATTTTTTACTGAGAAAAATCTGAAAACCACGAAAATATATTTTTTTTTTAAATGCATTATTTTTTCTTTTAAAAAGATAAACTGTGAAATCTTGTAAAATACGATGATTTTTTTGTATTGTTGAGTTATTAAAACAATGAAAACCATGAAAATTTGTAGGCCCTATTTTTTTTGTTTTTGGCTAATTTTGTAAATTAGCTTTCAATGAGAAAGTTGTAGGGAATTAAACAACCTTTAAAATGAGACTTTGTAACTCTTTATCGGTGCATTTTTTAATAAGAAAAATCTGAAAACCACGGAAAATGTATTTTATTAAATTTATTATTTTGAAATTTTAAAAGTTAAAGCTTTGGAATTGTGTAAAACTACAGTTAAAGGCATGTAGATTATCTAATTATCAATTTTGCATAATACCTGTTTAAACAATTTTTAGCGTTACCATGGAAAATGCATTCAAATTAATTGTTACTGTCGATTTAAATTTTTCAAACGGATTTTGAAAGTACGGATCACGAGCTTCAAAATAATCAGATGTTCTTCGTGATGGAACAGGGTATAATGTAGGCCACAGATTCTGGGCCGTTACAGAGACAGTCACTCCGTATGTATGTTACTGTGCTTTTGTTTCAGTATTTACAGCAATTCTCATTTTTGGTCTTAGTCTGGGGTTTGAGGATAATCAGTCAATGCCACACTAGAAGTATAATTTTGGTTTGCTAGGGCCTCACTGTCAGAGTTTTATGGATAAATGACTAACTACATTTCTCCTCACACATTCAGAGCTAGGACAATGACAATGCTTGAAATACAGATATGTAAGCTCACCCAAGCTTAAGCTTATAGACCTACATAAAGGAGATATACCAAATATATGCCATTTACATACTTCATTTATACTGTAAATCTTGATTGTAGGTACGTGGTTCTGTATTGGTCTTATACCCGAAATTCTCTTTTTAAACTCAAACTATGAATATTTTTAGTAAATACTATATTAAGGTAAATAAATTTTAAAGTTCGTTTTTAGGTAGATCGAATTTAACGATTAATTATTATAACTAGGGGAGATCCCTGCATGCTACGCGGGAACCGGAGTTTTGCCTACGGGTGTCAGGTAGATGGGGGGGATGCCGTCGGCAACCTCTTGGTGCGGAGATTTGCCTACGGTGGGGGCGGGAGAAAGAGAGTGTGAGGGAGGGAGAGAGACACCGTTTCTTGTAGTGATTATTAAAGAGCATCCACCTTTCTCGTAATTATAATACGACGAAATATTATAATTATACAAATATTATAATCATACTGTTATCGGCAAAATACTGTGACTAAACAGTTTAGGAAAGTCCTCTAGTGTTTTTTTTTAATTCTAATTATATAAAGTGATAATACGACGAAATATTATAATTATATAAATATTATAATCATACTGTTATCGGCAAAATACTGTGACTAAACAGTTTAGGTAAGTCCTCTAGTTTTTTTTTAATTCTAATTATATAAAGTGATAATACGACGAAATATTATAATTATATAAATATTATAATCATACTGTTATAGGCAAAATACTGTGACTAAACAGTTTAGGTAAGTCCTCTAGTTTTTTTTAATTGTAATTATATAAAGTGATAATACGGTACCTGTAAAGTGATAATTTTTGTACCTGGCAGAATTCTTTCTTTTATAATCGCTAGAAGAGTCTCTTTGTCTCTCTTCTCTACAGGAATCTCTCTCTCTCCCCCTCCCCCTCTCGCGCCCACCCCCAACCGTAGGCAAAACTCCGCAGTATGAGGAATTCGCGGATGGGGACCCTTTCTACCTGATACCTGTAGGCAAAACTCCTACACTCGTGCTCCACACGCCAACCCCCGGTGCGACCTTCTAAAAACATATGTTATGTTTTATTTATAATAAAAGTGTAGGATTAATAATAACCTCAAAACTAAGATGGTAAATAATGTTAAATGTTCAAATCAAATTATTTCTTATATTTTATAACAGCAGTAATAATAAAGGTTAAAAGAACCAGTAAGTCTCAGGTCTACACTTAATCAAAAACCTAACAAAAAAGTTATAAATAATAACCTCAAAATTAAGATGGTAAATAATGTTAAATGTTCAAAACAAATTAGTTCGTACATTTTATAATTTGAATAAATAATTCATTTCCTCCCTTATAAAAATCAATATTTACTTCCACAAAGCAGCTGTATTAGTTAGTTTCTTATCATAAACAGCTGTTTTGTATTAAAATGTTTTTATAACCTTCTGAATACTGTAATCATCGTTATTTACATCCACGAAATCAGATGGATTAGTTTGTTTCTTATTATAAACAGCTGTTTTGTATAGAAATGGTTTTTTAAAAATATTTTCCATGTTAATCTTATGGGGAAAACCCGACCTTTGAGATTAGCTCACGCCATTAAGGATAAGAATTTTTGACATCTATCACCTTATTGCAAAACTACGAAATCAGACGAATTTTTTGAAACCTCAAACATTGAAATTGGTCCAGAAATAAGGGACTAGTTGTGTTTACAAAAAACGGCTCCACGTATTATATATAAAGATACTAAAAAAAATGTATATTGAGATAATTTTAAATGATCAGAAAACGATTTATAAAATTTCTATCTACAAAATGTATATTTCTTCATAGTAGCATAAACACAATCGAATATAATAACAAATCACCCCAGTAACAGGTTGATTAAGACTGTCTTCAAAAAATTGTTAGTTAAAAAATTCAACTAGAATTTACCTATTTATAAGATAAATTTTATAAATATATTATAGTAGCAACCAATTTAATTGTAGGTTTACTCAATAGCAAAAGAAACAGTAATATAAAAATATAAAAAATTTCAACAACAAAAATGTATTTAAACTAGGTTTGACCTGAAATATGTATCAATCATTTTTAAGTTTAGAGTAACACTATAAAACCCCGTCTGAGATCCGATGTACCTAATGGAATATCTCCTCTGCGAGTTTATGTTTGACAAATATTAATTGTCCAAATAAGTCTATACAAATTAATAAACTGAAACATCAGTAG
>JAGFPH010002098.1:11979-33527 GCA_018207615.1 Philaenus spumarius | reverse complement strand
ATTAAATAGTTTTGAATTTCAAGAGAAGATTTTGTTTGTCCCGTACAGAAAAAACAGCTTCACAATTAGTTTTAACTGTAATTCTTACGTTTTCTTAAATGAATTATACAGAATTGTACAAATTTGTACACGAATGAGTTTATACGCTTTGTTTTAACTGCTATACCAAAGTTTCACACCTACATCAACTCAGGAAAATTTATAAATTCTAACAAAAGTGCCCCAAAGACATATTTTGATTGGTAGGCTACCTGGTGTTTGGATTTAGGAATAAAAATTAAATATAATAGGTCGAGCTCGGCTTAATTTCAGCTCTTGAAGTATTACTGTGATTTTTTAATCACTCTGTTATGAATATATACTTAAGTTTAACCATTTCCGAGTGTAATCAAAAGTAAATTGTACATTTATTATTCTATACAAATTTACTCAACCAAAGTACAATGTCAGAGTTTTAATGTTAATTAATCTTGGTTTAACTTAAACCAGAACTTATAAATCACCATTATTCATGGTACTTACTTCTTCTCCTCCTCATCATATTACTTACTTTTAGTTGAGTAACTTTAAACTGCTTTGTGTAAATTGTAATACATTTCTGTTTGGTACTGAAATCCTTTAAACAATTTAGTTTGTTCGATATCGCTTTGCTTTACAACTGGACCTTTTATGCGGGCAAGAACTTAAGCAAACTTATTTACACTGTTCATAACGACCAGATGTTGTTTTAAGGGGACACTCCACCTTAATATTGATCAAAATGACAAAAAATTACAATTTTTTTTCCACTTAGTTTTGTGCCCTGTGATTTTGATATATAATAAGTATAGATAATATGCTTATAATTAGTTTATTTTATCTAAAAACGAAACGAGTACATGTATATTCTCCAAATAACTGAGTATTTTTCTAGGCCGTTTTCCGATAGTTTTCTTTCTCACGTTTTCATTTACTGTAGCAGACATAACTCAAGTTGTATTTGAGATAGCCTCATAATATTTTTTTGGATTTTGAAGAGGACATTTCATTGTACAACCTGTAGTATGGATATACATTAGTTCCTATAATAAAGATTTTAAGAAATGATTAAAAAAAGATTTTACTAAAATTTTTATAAAAAAATTAAATCACATATTTTTTACAGAAATATTTTATATACTTTAATATCCATACTACAGGTTGTAGAATGGAATACCCTCTTCAAAATAAAAAAATAAAAATGAGGCTATCTCAAATACAACTTGAGTTATGTCTGCCACAGTGAAGCCTAGTTAAATCCGTAAAAATTAACCCTCCGGGGGGAGGGGGTGGGAGGCCAAAACTTATGGAAAAGTCACTATAACCAACACTCATATTATAAAACATAAAATAATTAGGTTTGCTTTAAAAGTAAAGAAAATTTTTTAAAGGTGGAGTGCCCCCTTAAACGAAATACAGTGCAACAAAAATTAATTGATTATTCGTAACGTTTCAAATTTGCTCTCAAATTTCAAAATGAAAATGAAAGATAGTATTATTTATTAATCAAGAAGATCTGAGGTGGTATTACAGGCATATAACTGGGAAAAGGTTAACTTTGGAAGGTAAATTGGTTAATTTCAGTGGATTGTGTGCTCAGGAAACAAATGGAAACTGTTAGTAGGCCTCACCAGGGTGATGCAGCATGGCTGATGTGTATGAGACAAAGGGAAACTGTCAAGCATATAGTACACGAATGCGAAGCACTTGAACCACAGAGTAAGTATTATTTATATCCTCTGTGCTTGAACGATGCAGGAGAGATTTAACGTTCTCCAATCATTCAGATGATAAGGAATCAGTGGACATCGTAAGATCTATTCCCAGGCTAGTAAAAGGACTAGAGGTACATAGCTCTAATTGGTCTAAGTGTATACAATAATAGGCTGCACCAAAGGCTCATAGAGACTGACATGCCACGAGAATGTATATATTCCACACTACTTACAAAAACATATATATACATAACTCTATTGATAAACCAAGCAGATCATTCTGAGTTGTTTGTAGTGTTGGAGACAGTGAGACAAAATATAGGTAGGTATAAATTAAACACGGGTACATGACGATGTCCGAGGAAGAAGAAAGTCTGGAGAGTTTGATCTAAATTATTGTAGTTTTAAAAGAGAAAGCAACTTTTCTTATCCAACCAAATAAAAAAATGACTCACGAAACTAACAAACGAATCACTGATAGTGGTAGGGTTTAATTTAGTAATTTACATTTTTAATCAGGTCAGAGATAATGCGTTGAAACATGAACTCTAACGTCTTCAAACACAAATACTGTAATACCGAGGTGTAATTACTTCATAATCTGAACAGAAATAGAGAAAAGGATTAAGAAATGTGGAAATTATTGAAATTCTCAGTCATAGTAAAATCGTGCCTTTTTTTAAATGCAAAAGAAAAAATGGTTAGGCCATTTGTAGAAAATAACTAAAGTAATGCAGTTGTAGGTGGGGAAATATGTTTGGAAGATTGAAACAAAGACCAAGAAAATGATGATAAAGAAAATTTAAAGTTGGAAAAAGACCGCCAGAGACAGACCAGCATGAGGGAAAATTACAGAGAAAGCCGAATCTGAATTCATCTCCTCACATGATTGGACGGATCCTGTATACAGTAAACTCCTAGACGCGGTTTGCGTACTACATTCGGGCTATCCGAATATCAAAAAAAGGTAATTTAGATAAAGTTGCGACCTAAGGACATGGGATGGATCAAAAATTACCCGTTGTGGGGAAAGAATAGACCTGGTCTGAAGTAATATGTTAAACAGTTCCAGGCAAGTATCCAGGAGAAGGAGGAATATAGACAGGAGGTGACCGCCCTTCGCACGTATAATATTGTTATTGAAGGGTAAACTTTTACAGACGCACCTAGTCACGGGCGGTGAATCGGATTTTACCGTCACGTTTTTACGTCCCCCTTTACTATACATAGCACACATGTGTATTTGGCAAAGTACATAATTTACTTGGTAATACCTCTGAAATAGACATTGTCCTTCCTCATTTCGTAAGTTGTTTTAAAATAGTTTACTTGGTAATACACCAGAAATGGACATTGTGCTTCCTCATTTCGTAACTTGTGTTAAAATGGTTTACTTGGTAATATATCTGAAATGGACATTGTGCTTCCTCATTTCGTAAGTTGTTTTAAAATAGTTTACTTGGTAATACACCAGAAATAGACATTGTGTTTCCTCATTTCGTAACTTGTGTTAAAATGGTTTACTTGGTAATACCTCTGAAATGGACATTGTGCTTCTTCTTTCTTAAGTTGTGTTAAAATAGTTTACTTGGTAATACCTCTGAAATAGACATTGTCCTTCCTCATTTCGTAAGTTGTTTTAAAATAGTTTACTTGGTAATACACCAGAAATGGACATTGTCCTTCCTCATTTCGTAAGTTGTTTTAAAATAGTTTACTTGGTAATACACCAGAAATAGACATTGTGCTTCCTCATTTCGTAACTTGTGTTAAAATGGTTTACTTGATAATATCTCTGAAAAGGACATTGCGCTTCTTCTTTCGTATGTTGTGTTAAAATAGTTTACTTGATAATAATACCTCTGAAATGGACACTGTGCTTCCTCATTTAAAAAATTGTGTTTTTATTCAATATTTTCTATACTTTTGAAGTGTAAATCAGAATATCATAATATCGCCATAGAAGTTTACACTTCTTCCGTGGGGTCTTAAGTACACCTGGATTTTTTATATTATATTAAAACGTATTTAGGTTGTATATAAGTTGTTTAAAAAGCCTTTTACTTTAGAACATTGTATAGATGGTCAGAATACTGCTGAAATGAGACAAATTACTTTCAAATCAACAATATAATTATGTTTCTGCTCGGGTAGAAACTCCATCTTGCAACCGATAAGCGGAATATCACTAGTCCTACAACTATACAAAATGTTTAAACATTTTATTATTACATCACAGATGCGTTAACTTGATTACTTCCTTATCGTTGGATGTAATATGGAATTGTGTTTATTCCAAATGGATTTAATAAGAATAGTTATTGCATATGAAATGTTGTCAGGTAACGGCTTTATGCAGATTTAATGTAACACGCATGAATCTATTTTAAATATATGAAAATACAACCGCCTGATAATATCACACGCTTATTCGCATGTATATCTGAGATACTCTATTGAAAATGGAAGGTTTGAAGATTTATTTACCATGGTTTAACTCAAAAACTACTTACACGATTTTTATTTAACTTTACTGATTTTTAATCATTGCTTCCGGTTAATAAGAGCTATATATTATTAGCCATGTTGGTTAAATGTGGCTAAGCAACGATTGAAAAAGTGAAAATGTGTTGTCAACATTATTTTGCCTTTGATGTCATTTACGTTATAACTATTTAATTAAAAACTGCTAGTCAGATTAATTTTATAATGATCAATTATAGTGGCCTGAGAGGCGAGGACTGTCTGATTTGACCTCGGATCAGTGAAATGTATTATGTAAGCTATGGAACTGTAGAAATTTGCCTAACAAATAAAATCAATAATTGTGATATTTACTAGATATTATGTGTAAATTAGTGGGTAGTTTTAGAAAAAAAACATTACCAATATTCTTTACGAAGTAAGTAGCAAATCATTTACATTATAATTTTACAGGAAAAATATTGTGTGTTCCCAGAAAGGCTGCTACAGCTGGAAATAAGTGTGAAGTTGTGATGTCCAGTTCAAAGAAGACATAATAATAACAAGGAAACCCAAATGTTGGTATACTGTATTTGTTTTAGGGTTTTGGGGAGGATCCTATCCTTTTCTGCTTAAACAATGCTATCAGAGACAGGAAGGTAAGCTATATTCGGCCAATGGGCTTATATACAGGATTTAAAAAAACCTCCACGTAGATTTTGATGTACAAATTACTTCAAATAATTTAAACGAAAGAAAGTAGCCTGTATTAGTCGATTGGCGAACGATGAAAACGGAAATGTTTTCGACAGGGTCATTACAGGTATTGAGGCTGGTGCCACAAAACTTTACAAAGTTAAAATATGTATTTTTACTTAAAGATAGACAAGGATATTTGAAGTCTGAGTGGAGAGGAAAGTGCGAGCAAGAATATCTAGTGACCATATCGAGTATAACTATGGGAATGTAAAGTATAATATAAATACATTATGTGCGGCAGGTGTACCGCATTTTGTAATGAAGGAAACTAGTCATTTTGAGTATAATCGTTTTGCCAATCCTAGCTTAACATTTTTGTTTGAGTTTTATACTAGTACTGAAAGTAGGTCTCGATAATGGAAGAACTCCGAAACGCGTCGAAGTACTCAAATAAAATGATTAAGCTAGGATTGGCAGAAAATTGTACTCAAACTGATTATACGGATCCTAGCAGGTATAATTTGTATAATGAAGGAAACTAGGTTATGTCAATTGCAATACACTTGCATGGCAGAATACGTCGTCTGGGTTGATGCAGAGTTTAGATTAATTTGGTTGATCTAGCTAAAGGCTACTATTTATCTTATTGTTGTTGATTCAACCGTATGTTAGAGTGTTGCAGAACAGATTGTTTGGTGGCGTATTTGTCAATAGTAGACCTATTGATAGATATTTTTAGTGAGAATACTTGGGAGCGTACTGTTAACATTCTGGTATATTTTCATGCATATTACAATATAGTATTATATATATAATATATCATTTAGATTATTTCTCAAAGGTTTTTTTTTGTGACAACTCCATAACATCATATCTCCCTCAACTCTTCATCAAAATTAATGATTCAAACATCATTTTAAAGTTTATTTTACAAAATTTTTACACTTTTTAAGTCACTATTTGGATTTTATTAATATATATAACTTCCCCTTTGTCAAACACCTTCATAAAAACATAAAGTTATACTCCAATATGTTTACTACTACGTTCCATATTTTATAATATTGCTTGATCGTGGGAGTAAAACATCACCCTTCAGTCAATCAGCCTCCCTTATATCAAGACGTTTAGAAATTGATGGTGTAAATGTGAACCCTTAACGTAAAAGCTAATCGTTTCCTTCACCAGCACACAGTCCGCATTCAGTAGATTTATGATGGAGTTAATAGAGTTTTTAAAGCATTCAAGTCAGCTGTAAACAGATTTGTATTGTTGCAATTTTTATAATTTTACGAACTGATCTGTAAAACTACGTACTAGTTTTGAACAATGAAGGAATCATAAATAGCTTGTCTGTGCAAAACTTATATGAAGACTGTTGCTTTGGTACCTTTTCTTCTGCACTCTGTTATATATAAGTTTTAACAATATATGGAGAAAATGTCGGTAACAAGATCTACAATAAGACCGTGGCAGTTTGTATCTAGCCACTACGAGTTTCTTAACGGACAGTATACAGTGATAAAAGTGATGAAATTATATGTCCCGTAATTCCTGCTTAAAAAAATATTTTTGGTAAGTTTATTCTTTAAGTTTAAATACAAATAATCAGTACGATGACGAAATGTTTAGAGAAGTTTTGACAAATTGTGGTATTTTTTAGTTTTGATATAAGGCCTACACAAAAACTGTAAATCATAGAGAGTTGTATTTGTTACTATTTCAACTGTTACACTTTGTATATTGAAGTCAAGCAATTTTAAATTTATAAATTAATTAATTGGTATAAACATCTATATATATAAAATTCAATGTATGTCCGTTTGTTTGTGTGTTTGTCCTTTATGCGTTACCAAACCGTCCATCCGATTGCTTTGAAATTTTGCATAGTAACACAGGTTAACCCTGGGAAGGTTTTAGGCCATTTACCGAAGTCCTAGAACATTAGGGCTACGCCCCAGTGGCCCTCAAAGTTTCAATGTTAATCTTATGGAAGGTCAATCTTAAGGAAGAAGAAGAAATATTTCTTTTGATTTTATCAGGGGCACAAAAAACAGCTGTTCGTATGAAAAGCTTAAAACAGCTGATTTTGATCAACAACTGATTTGGATCAAAAACTGAATATAATTTTAGGTTAGGCCTACAATTAATTTTTTTTTTTTTTTACAATGAACAAAAACACTTGGGCTAATTATTAGTATCAGGTTGATTTGTCTATCCGTGCAAAGCCGGGTCGGGCCAGCTAGTATTTTATAAAATACATATTTTTTCGTGAATTGTTAAATAGCAATCATAATTCTACATTATTTCATCAGTAGGAAGTAAAATTATTTTGTTCAACTAATAGTGTGTACAATTACAATTACTGTACAATTTCATTTCTACATTCAAATTAGTTTTTGAAATATACCTATAAAGTCAAATTTAGTAGTTATAAAATGTAAGAAATTCAATTTTGCTAAAAACGTAATTTTCTAAAGAAAGTTATATCGTGAGGATATATCATTTAATTTTAAGCTTCCTTTATGCAAGCATTAGTTGCCTGATTTTTATTACTTCTATTTCTTATGGTAAGAAAATAATGTAAGATTTGTATAGGCCTAGCATTAGTGAAATTTTAACGTCAAACTGTTTTCGTGGTGGATTTTGATTTGAAATTACGATGTCGTAGTATTAAGATGAACATTATATTACTAAGCAAAATAAGCATTGATCATAACCACACTAACATAGCACGCTTCTAACAAAAACTAGATCATAACAGATATAAACACATATGTTATACATCAGCTGATTGGATTTATTGAGAACCTCTTTTACATTAGTGTAAAATAATTACACATTGCATAACATTATGAGCAATGAAATATACAAATACAACTACGTAACCTACTGAAGTAATAATTATGATGTTGAACAGTACGTAGGCCTAAGTTCAGAAGGAAAATCATAACCAAATATAGTTGTAGCAACAAAAACAACAAGTGGTACACGTTTTATAACAGTGTGAACTAAAATAAAACAACTTAGTATTAAATAAATACATTTAAAATCAGGTTGGTTTGGCATTTTGGACATTTGTTTCTTTGCCTCGTCTGAAATGAGACCGAAACCAGAGTGCACTTACTTGGCTCGAGACATGAGGCAACAAGTGCTACGAGTGGGGAATGGAATGTAGAGCATTAATTTCAGAATTATGTCACTAAATATTTGTTTTTATATCATTTATTATAAAACCAACCATTATTATTATTTTAAATAAAGATAACTTGTTTTTCACTTAATTAATTTTACTTTAAAAGCAAAATACTTAATAAATAAATTTATTTAAAATATTTTTTATTCATTTGTCAAAGTTTGCAATAAAAAAATAAAAATAGGAAAAAATTATTCTTAAAAAAAGAACCTCCATTTGATGAGTCTATCACCTTCCTACGCCAACTAGAAACATAAGCAAAGTATTCAGTGTTCAGTTGCCTTTAGAGTTGAAAATACTTTCGATTTAACACAGATTGCATCCAACAAAAGCAGGAACCACTGAATACGGAATGTTTAACCTCTTAAACTTAGAACATTGGTTTCTGTAGCGGCAACTTGGTCAGTGATTGACTGCTGATCAACAATGTTGGCCGTTGCTATGGCTACGCAATCGACAAACTTATGGAGCAAGAGATGATCGGTTTCCGCTTTGTACTAAGCAATTCAGACATCAGAAATTTCCATTCATTGCAACACGTAGCCAATTCGACGCATTGGTTCGCCGCTAACGCAATTAAAAAGGTATTTCCTAAAAATGTAAGCTGTTAAACGATATCTAGTTAATAGTGTAACTATTTAGATTACTCAATAGGAATCACGCCGCTGTTCATTATATTTAAATAATAGTAACATTTTTGATACCCTGCTGCTATAACGAGTTTTCAGTGTTTAATATGATAAGCGGGTTATTATTTACAGCGGGGCGCGCGGCAGATCAAGGGGCGCCACGACCAGTGCACATAAAACACATAGGAATTTAAAAAATAATAATAAAATGTAGTAAACACAT
This sequence comes from Philaenus spumarius, assembly GCA_018207615.1. NCBI lineage: Eukaryota > Metazoa > Arthropoda > Insecta > Hemiptera > Aphrophoridae > Philaenus > Philaenus spumarius. Next base: position 24,584 of record JAGFPH010002098.1, on the reverse strand, counting down.
TATTACCAAAATAAATTTTACAATAAACAATATTTCATTAAGATATCTTAATAAAACTGTTCAATAAATAATATACAGTAACTACGGATCATAAGTCTGAAACCGTAATCATTATGGTTGCGCAATCTGTTTACTAGCAGTTAACAATAATGCTTGCCTAACTTTAGAAATTAATAAACGAACTATTTGCTCCCCCTCAAACAAATGTATTTTATTGAGTAAATGTAGCCTATAACCAACAGGTGTTAGGCTAATCGTAAATTGGGACGCATTTGACGCTTGTCAACTTTTTTAACATACGTCAATGAATGGATTAGCGCATTTTGGCGTGGCGCGACAGACATGTGGCACAGTGGCAGTGACACTGTTTCTCGGGCCTCGCGTCAACGTCTCACGAGTTCAGTACTCTACTATCACTCAAAGGTGTTGGTGTCCAGTTGTGCATTTTCCACTATCACATTTTTCAGTTGTTGGCTGAAAAAGCTAAGGCCTAATTACTTTTAAAAATGTTGAAAATAAAATTGAATTTATTTGAATAATAAAGCATATTTTCAATAAACATTAAAAAAGTACCCAATTTTTAATAAAATAATTTTTAATAAAATCATATATGTCCACTGAATTGTTTAGTAAATATTTTTTGTTAATGAATTAAAACTGTGTTTTATGTGTTCTCTGCATTTTAATATGAAATAATGTTTAATAAAATATATTTGGCGTTTAACATTAACCCCAAAACAATGTCTTCATAAAGTCATAAACTAACAAGTGAAAATGTTTAAGGTATGTATGTACATAGAAAGAACATAATATGTATCATCCCGTGCACTTCTGTAAGTTTCGGTTCATCCGGAAGAAGTTAGTAAAAACAGAAAGTATTTCTGCTAATTCTGAAATCACTTTAAATTGGGTTAGATCTAATAAACATAGTTTTATCCGTGAATCATTAATTTAAAACATTCTAAAAAATAAAATGAAGTAAAATACACGTGTTTACAGGGCGAGAGTTGGGAGCAACTGCGTTGTAATATGCATTCCCCAATGCGACGCGTGTGTAGCGATCGTGTCATGCAGCTCGCGCCATGTCATCTCACACGCGTCCAACGCGTCCCAATATGTTTATACATTTCTTGGTGTCACATGAGGAAAGACAGTTTTGTTAGTTTTAATTTGATACCATTTACAAAATTACGTCATCATCTACACATTCAGATGATTCATAGAGCGGCCGATGTCAGCAGTGAGGGTAGTAGTACGGAAACTTCATATGAAATGCATTAGCACAGCCTTTCCTGTACTGCCAACTAAAGTCCGGACGCACAGTAGACGTAGCTACTATCGCACATGACATAGCACAATGACGTGATCCAAAATATTACATAAAGTTATATTATAAATTAGGAAGTTTCTGGTATTTGAAAAAGTGTTTAGTTTTAGAATCCAGCGTTTTAGACACTGGGTACGATCGTGGATTAACCGGACAATCCCGTTTTTACAGGACGTTTGGTCGCTCTAGCCCGTGCGGTAAAGTAAAACAAAGTTGTTTAATTACTTGACGCTGAACACATGTAGTTTAGTTTGTAGCTGTGAGTAGCTGTAGGAAATAATTATTAGGTTACTTGTTGTGAAACTCAATATACAGTTATTAACCATCAGAATACAATAATAGACCTATATAAAAACATTAATGAATGGTGCAGGATCAAATTTCTTTAAATGTTTACAAATTAATAATTTGTTTAATGATAAAACTATTTTTCTTATTTTTTTAAAAGGTAAGAAAACTGGCGAGAATTATTGATACGTTACACATCTTCTGTAATAGTTTGAACTGGTCTAAATTATGTAACAATACTATTTGTAGTTATGTTTGGTGACAAGACGTAATTTTACGACTTTTGTGTCTTGGGTATTTCGTGTACATCGACCTAGCCGCTTGGGAGGTGCATTTGTACGAATAATGAATGTTTTATTTCGTACAACTCTTAAGCGGTTGGGGATAAGGAATAAACCTTGGAATACACAAAACCCAACAGACATGTTCTACTCGAAACATCACGATAACATTAGTTTATTACGATAAACTCAAAATGATAAATTCGTCGTCTCTTTTAGTTTTAAACAATGCAATGAGAACAATATTCAGTTGATGAAAGTTTGTCAATTTTAGTTTGAATGATATAATAGCAGCTGTTCTTTCATTTTTAATAACGGAATAAATTACCAGCTGTTTTGTAAATGCCTTATAACAATAAAATATTTTTTAATCTATTGTTTTTTTTTATCAAATACTCTTTGCGGGAAAATAGTAAATTCCGACACTGATCTCTCGCAGTAAATTCTTTAAATACATTATTAAAATAGAAATAATTTCTAAAATAAATGTTTACCCTATATTGGTATCAACTATAAATAAGTAAACATTGTATAAACTTGAACACGTCTGTATTTTATAAAACGTTTTATAAAAAACCTTTGGTACTGTTATAATGTGTTCGAATGACAATAAAAACCTTATAACGTCTGACAGATTAAAATATTTAACACACTTCAAGTAATAAAAGAAGGGGAAATAATTTCGTAATTTATAGTTTTTACTCAACAAAACTGTAAATATAAAAGTCTTCGGAAAAAATTACAACAAACTGTGTTTTACTTGTTTTGAAAATTAAAAATAACAATTAAAAATATTGTATTTTTGTGCATAACTACATAAGGAGGAATTCAACTATGGAATTACTTTTTTTTACTTTTTGTGTGCAAACGCTGGAGTTTATAATACAATGTTAAGTTTGTAACAAATAGTTTTTATAATTTCAGTGAAATTATGACACATTCCAGAAGTAACAATATAACTGGGAATTCTACCATTTAAAAGTAAAGAATTGCTTGGTTTACATAAGATCATATATCGGAATTAAATTAGCTGTATTCTACTTACAATTATATATCCCACAGATGGTACAGCTGAAGTATTTCTTACCTGCAAATAAAATGAATACAAGTTAGAACAATGCCTATAATCAAATCAGCTACATTTGTTATACAGGGTGGCCGTAAAATAACTTGCACCCCTCTTTACCTTTGTTATTGTTAAGATGGCTAAATGCGGTTTGCGGCAATATTCGTTGTAGTAAGAGGCCGCTTAAAAAACGTAAATTGTTAAATTCGGACGATTGAGGGTGGCGGGGAGGAAGTAACTTAAAATTTTCCAATGGGACATTCATGTGATACATCACTGTAAAGGTGATGTTGAAACAAGAATTTTGACATAAAGAAAATATTTTTACTACACCAGTAACCAACATTGTGACAATTTTTATGATATTATTAAAAACAGTAAAAAAGTAGATATCACTCTCTCGCAATTTAATATTATTTGATAACATTTGAATTCAGTTTACAGGAATTTTCTCAGTTAAGAACAGCCTTAATAGTGTGCCTTCATTTTTCAATTTTGTCCTTCATTCCTAATTTGCGAAATTTTCGTACGGGTCAGCTAGTATGTTAATAGTATGAATCTGTATACATTAGTATTGTTCAAACTCCGAAAGAAATAATAATATTATCGAAAGGTGCAGGTTTGTAAATAAATAATCGGCATTACTTAGTTGGCTTACACATTGACACGAACCAACCACACAAGTTAGAGAAATATGAAATCAACTGTTAGTGAACATTCTATTGAGAAATAGTCTGCCTGCGATAACACTGAGGTGTTATAGTAATCATCTGATTATTGTACAACACTTAAAAATTCTATCAGTTGAGCTGTGTATTTTAGTTGGACAAACAACATTTTAATTGTCTATTTTATTTACATTACTTTCTTCAATATTATTAGTAAATTTCGGTATTTTTACTTCAAACTTAAAGTCATACCCATTACAGTTGATACAGTATATACAACCTATTCAGTAAGAGGACAGTTTCACATAATTTTAGATAACAGTTTAAAAATATCATGTGGATATTAAATAGGGCTGTAGCCAAAATAAATAAAGGCAATAATTTAGAAAACATGGTTAGTATATTATGACTGTCACATTTTCCTAAATTTTATTTATATTAATTAGTAAAATAGATTTATTTGAAAAAATCTTGAACTGGTGGATAAGTTATATTAATAACTCCGTGTGTATGAGTAGTTGTGGGTAAATTAATAAAACCTTGGTGTTCACGAGAAGACGACTTTTGTAGGTTGACTAGTAGTGCCACAGCCGGCTTGAATCGCAAGCCGCGATATCGTGGAAACATGCATTCGTAATCTCGTGATTCGGATTCCATTTATAAATGAATGATCAGGGAAATAACTTTAAAATTTTAAGATATTTTTACATTTTTTCCGTTTGACCTTAAAATATGGAAATAATTGTTGTCCTCCCTAAATTGTAATACGAAAATTTATTAAACAATTTTTACTTTACTAAATGTTTTTTTTTTTAAAGAGTTATCGACTTATTTTATTTATGAGATAAGGCAAAAGCACAAAGCTTTTAAGAAAGGCTTAAATTTAAGAGTGTTCACAACTTTTTAAGTTGAAAAACACAACACAAAACACGTTAGTACGACCGAAGTGAATGTTTTCGCTTGAAAAAGATGAAGAAGTCCCTTGAGTAACATAGGCTGACAAAATTAATGTCAAACCTCAATTAAACAATCCCTTCATGAAGTAAAATAAATAAATTAAATATCATATTCCGTTTGCTGAAATGACATTGACTTAATTTTGCATTATCCTAAAATAATAATTAAAAGTGGTTTCATGTAGGACTATCTGAGGCTTAAGGAAACCAAAATACTCTTATGCAAAGAACTCTTATAAATTAATAAACTAAATCATGTGTTGTATTTTTATTGCGTGTTACAATAACTTATTCCTGTTCATGTAACTAAGCAAATCATTCCACCTAAAATATGTATACCACGTTAAATTACTTCGCTGGGGTACGAAGCACACAGAGAATTTCCTCTAATTATTATAAAATGTATGAGAATTTTACAGAAATCTGTTATTGAAATTAATTTAACTGTCACCAAACCGGCCATCAAAACAATCCAACAATCTACTTATTTGCTCTATTAACCATTCGATAATTTTAATAATAGATTACGTGTTATTATAATGTAACAAATTAATCATTAATACTTAATCCATCGTATAATCAACTGTGAAATAAAGGTTATTATTACTAAAAGAACGTTCGAGAGAAGGTAAAAGTGTAAGTAATGTTCTATGTATGTATTGTAAGTTTGAATTTGCAAATATGTTTTGTGTATGTGAAACACACGTGTTATGTTTGCCTGACTTGGGACTGGGAGGGATGTCTTACACTCAGTATACCTAACAGCTGTACAGCATCTTCCGTGTTAGGATACAGATAGGTCTACTCTAAAACATTTGAATTCATTGCTACATCTGTTGCTTGTTTCGATTCTAGATAAGTTAAAGTTTTATATTTTGTAATTTTATATTCGTAGTGTAAAGAAGTATAAGCCTATTCACATTCACAGCGGTTCAATCCACATGTCTGTTTTATTAAATTTATTATTTTCTTTATATATCTATTATATAAGAAATCCCTGTCATTCACCCAAAAACTCTGGCCCTACAAGTATCTAGGTCACCACCCTACCCCGATCGAAGTACTTCTCTCTATACAATCGTATAGGTTACCGCTCAATCGTCAGTTTCTTGAAAATATCAGCATATTCAATAACCTGTTTACACTTGCTTCACCGCGTGCCACCGCGGTTGTTGGTGAGCGAAGCGAGCTGGAGTGGAACCCTCTAGTGTATACATCAAAGTAAATATTATAATTGTCACTATACACAGGTTATTTCAGGATCAGCAAGAAACATCATGTGAAGCTGTGCAAGCCTAACAGAGTCCAAGTCTTTCTTGAAGAAGTTCTCTCCAAAAGAGTGGAGTTTTGTTCGCAAGTGGTTGCAAAGTACAAGACCGAATCTTCAGTTGGTGTCAGATGAACTCACATTTTGTTGGAAGGGTTTAGTAAGTAGACACATCTGTAATTACCAAACAATACACATGCTCATGTTTTCGAAGGAAAGAAACTCAAATATAAGTACAGTCTTGCATTTCCAGCTAGATGAGTAAAGAATCTAGTTTGTTGGGAGGGATAGTGATTTGATAGCCGGAGTGGGCAGTGTTCTTTCTTTGCAGATATATACAGGAACGAGTGTATTCACACGGTAACCACACTAATGAGAATTATCAAAAACATTAATTAAAGTAGAAATCCTTAAATCCAACATTTTCCCAAAGCAGTTCTTCTGGCATGTTTACGAGGTTTTCATTCAATTGTCAGTGCATAGCCGTAAATATTTTTATTATGAATAATAAATATTTGATTAGTAAGAAATAAATGGTTTTTATCATGAATAATTGTAGTTTTTTAAGTCTTATTTAATTCACTCATTGCTAAAACAAAATGAAATAGTCAACATTGCAATTGAAAAATATGGTATATTTGTAGTACTAAATGTATGGACGGGGAATGATATAGCTTTTTTTTAAAACAAGTTACAATAAATTTATGATTAAGAAACTCACTTTTAAAACAACAACTCTACAGGTATAAACGACTGTTATCACACAACAGCTAAACTGTGTAATCAGATAACAGCATTGTGTAACCAATGCAGGTTTACCGGATCGATTGTTAGGACAGCTAAGCTTATGTTTGTATAATTGTTATACAATAGATTATGCACGTGTAAGACATTGGCAGGACATGCATTGTATTATCAGAGAAATGGCTGTAAACAACTAAGAACATATAACAATACCTTATCAATATTATTGTTGAAAGATTATTGATAGAATAAAATTTGAAAATAGAATCTCATTGCTAATATGTTTATTAACTCTAACGCGATTCAATGACAAAGTCGCTATCTTCAGTGATGCACCAGCTAGAAAAACAAATTATATAGAGTTGTAGTATGATTATTGTAGTTCGTGTATTACTTAGATATTTAAAATACTACCGGATATTTTATGAAAAAACTCCTTCAAAACCTAGTAAGATTGGAACTGTTGTCATAGATGTATTAAAATCCTATAAAAGTCTCTAAAAGTTTTACTGTATGATTACAAAAATAAATGTGTAAAATGGGCATTTTAATATGATAGAATGGAATAAATCATAACGTGTTTTGTATTTCATTTGTAAGTAACTTATTTCTTACATTATAGGCAGAATCAGCTCCAATTCGTTAAAATGTATTCATTTAAAAAATATTATCAGATTACAACCTAATAGAACGAGAAGCTTTTGGCTTAACACGTGTCAACCCAATTGATGAGTACAAGCCGAATATGAGTAGGCACATATAGCCTTGAATATTCAATCCCCTTATAGCACAATCTTTGATTAAGTAATAACTCTCTAAAGCTTCAATTTACATATACCATCTGTTACATTATCATCCAACCACAGAAGCACATTTGGTTTCAAATTATTTAGTAATCTACAGTTATGGTAAAATAGATCCCCGCCTAACCTCTCAAGGGACATCCACTAGGTCGATCCATTCATAAACGGATTTATTACGCAGACGATAGAGTTAATCGTGGCATTAAGCTCTAATTCGTTTAAAACTTTGCTCTTTAGTTACGACGTGAAATTTGTTAATCTGTTCTGTGTATAAAGGTGGAAAATGCTGGTATTATTATGATTTAACTGAAAAATTTTTATCCGATTTCGATGAAACTTTTATTTTGACTATATTTTCTGGCCTTTGATGTACCGCGCTATACTCTGCTCCCATTCTTCACTAGACTAAGACGCATGCAATACAAACTTAAAGCAAAAAATCTTAAAATTAATGATTGGCTACCAATCAATGTTTCATCTTGATTTTTTCAAAACAAGGCTTAGAAATAATTGAATAATTAAAAAGCTTTGGTAAACACTTTAGAAAAGCTCTTCTCTAGCTAAACTGATCTAAAAAGAGTCCTTTGAAGAATACGTCCATCGGTTAAAGATTTTCATATAATAGCAGTCAAATATTTCTTGTTTTTGGAATATTGTCTGCTTAATCAGATAAACAGCTTTGTGATTTTTCTCTCTCCTAATCGGGAACTGGCGTTGAGAATGGAATCGTTCATATATTTCAATAACCTCAATAAGTTCCCGAGGTAAAGCAGTTTGAATTAAACACTTTCTGTTTTATAATATAGGTTGGATGCAGTTAAATATGAATTTCACTTGCAGAAGATAGTTGTGTGTACTAAGCAAACACATTCTGTCACCCAGCTATTCAATTATTTTCTTCAGGTTTTATTGTACAGAATAAATGTGGGTTAAGTCAACTGCTTAGTTAAATCACTAAAAGTATCCATTTGTCAGTGCCTTGTAGCACAGACTAAAGAATTACTACAGACATCTCACTGCCATGTTAAAAATGGGTGCGCTTTTAAACGTCAATTTGTACGCTCATTCTCAGTGCGCGCCACCATCGATGTACGCTGAAAAGTGTTGCCAAATGTACGCCCATGCTGCTCGGCATCCGACTTCTGACCGAGCGTACAGCAGCTAGCCACTGTACGCTGGGTTCCGTGCGTAGATCAGAGCTCTGTTTAGAAACAAACTTACAAATTTATCTGATTCTAATTTAATTATTGTGTGTATTAAAGAGCAAGACTATGCTTTCTGGTATAATCACAGAAATATTACCTATTAAAAGTGCTATATTATCCTATAAATTAACTAAATAATACCTTAAAATATGACCCACATATTACCGAAGAATTAGACCCCAGTAAAAAGTTCGGGAACAAACAAGTTTAGCCACAACCTAATAAACGTATCATTTTACAATTCAATAATATTACTTATTATTTTTACAACAAACGGTTTTCAACATTTATTTACATTGAGCATGTTTTTATTGAAAACATCTTTATCACAAAATTACGTTGTTCCAATTAATTTATATTTTATTTACTCTTAAGTAAAAAATAATGCCTGTACTAAGAAAACGGCTCATAATTAGTTGTGGAATCGTCTTCAAAACAATGAAGAACAAAGTGAAGGCTACATCAAAGTTTTACGTTATCTGTAGAGTAGGCTGTCATCTGTATTTCACCCCTTATCTCTACGCTGAAACAGTGTGGGGGGATATGTTGACGAGTGTCTCGTCTTTTATAAACACATCAGAATACCTTAATACAAAAATGTTACATTAAACTAATGTAGGCCTAATAGCAAAATATTCTAACCGCTCCTTTCTGTTTCTAAAGTAATGTCATTTATCGTTATTATGCAACATTTGCCTTTAATATACTATATAATTATTTAGTTTAATCCACGCGTACAATGTTATGCACTTTAATTAATCAATATATTATTTTATTCAAAGTAGACAAAATATTTTGAACTGAATAGAATTGCTTACCATTATGTGAGCGTGTGTTGTTAAATGTAATATACATTACTCATGTAGTTTTGATTTAAAGTTAATGAAATAAAATAAATAATACTAGTTTAATGGCGTGTATGTTGTAAATTTGATCGAGTCAGTTTATTCAAAATTGTAATTTCCATGAAAATCATAAGAAATTGACGTTGCTGCTGTTGCGAAAATATTAGTTTTTAGGTAACCTGAATCACAAAAAGTGGGTCTGGCCAGGGGCGGATCTAGGATTCCCTTCCCCGGAAAAATTTTGTAAAACAAATATCCTCTAAAAACTTAATTTTAATGCAGTTTAAGACTACCAAAATCATATCAAAGCTATTAGAAAACCTCTTTTCATCACACTGTATCGAAAATAGCCACTTTCAATATCCTCGCTCATTTTCCGACTTCGGCTTCGCCTCAGTCGTTAAACTTGAGCTCGTATCGAAAAGCGTCACTTTCGGTCCTAGTGATGAAATATACTATTAAATCATATTTTAATAACAGCTGTTGTTGCAGATACTGTACAGACTAAATTTAACTACAAGTAATATTTTCAAAAAGGCCTGAATCATATAAGAAAGGAAATTAAGTAATAATGTAATTACACTAATGCTTCATCTTCATTTGTGCCTAAACGTTACAGGCTCCAAGAAGTTAAGCAGTAAACAACACAAAAGCACTTTCAAATATAAATTCTACTTACTTATTTCTTTGTGCTTAGTCAGAACTAATGTGGTTCATTGCGCTTTATAATTATTGACACATAAATACAGTAATTTAAAAACCTCTGTTACACATGTTACTGTTTTTCAGGTAGTATCTAAAATGTTTTATTAATTTTAAACAAGAGAATGTAAATACAGCAATGTTATTTTTTTTTAAATCACAAACATAAAAATATGTTCCTTATTTAATGTTTTTAAATGTTCAACCACACTCCCAATTTTCAGTTACCATACGTCTAGTTTTTTTTTTTTTTTTTGTTGATAAATCACATTTATTAAATTTTCAACTTAAATTTCTCTCTCTTTTGACATTGGCTAAGGCCAGGCCATTGAGTCGGGAATATCTCATTGTGCTCCTCAGGTACATCTTAAAACTGTAAAGCTCTCTCTGCCGTTGCAGTGGTTACTGGCTCATAGCTCCAATACATACAATGGTTCATTTATTTGAATTCGAATTACGACTAAAACCTACTTTTATAATACCGGTACATAACAATTATTAATAACTTCGGCTCGCATTAGAATGCCGAAGTATTGAAATCATGCGGTAATTTTTTGTGCGTCTGTTTTCCTAAGTACACGATATAAGCACTCACAGAAGTCGTAGAAAACTTCTGATAGTTCCAAAATCTTCGTAATTTTATTGCAGAGAGTTAAAAAGCTTTTGAGCTTTCTAGCGTGAGTCGTAGCGCGTCGGGGTCACGTTTTTGGGTTAAAATTTTTAAATTAATAGGTCAAAATTATGAAAACACAGTGTGGGGTATCGTTTTATATGCTGTTGGGTACGGGAAAACTGATTTTGAGAGTTCAAAAGTCGTAGCGCGTCGGGGTCAAGTTTTTTTATCAAAATTTTGAAAATATTGTGTTAACATTTTGAAAATTCTGTGAGGGGTATCGTTTCAAATGTTTTTGGGTAAGGGAAAACCAATTGCTAAAATTTAAAAGTCGTAGTTTCAATTCATGTGTTCTGTACGGACGAGCCCAAGTCGCGAAAAAGTGTTCCATCTTTTCACTAGTTTTACCGTTTAAATTATACGGTAAAATGAAAAGTAACAAAACCCGTCCATTTAAAGTAATGTAGGCCAAACTACGGCACAAAAACTGATTAATTTTTAGTTTTTCTAAAATTGTTTTATATATAGAGCCACTAGGTCTGGCAACGTTTTTCGTCTGTCTGTCTGTACGTTTGGTGTGATTTGATATATTTCTGTTTGGTTTTTCGATGTTTGAATTTTAAGGGTAGTTATAAAAGTAAAATTATAAAACCCAATTTATTCAAAATTGACTCAAAATTCTGTGAAAACTCTGTTTTAACTTTTTGCGGAAATATCCGTTTTAAAGTCCCGTGAGGCAAATATCGGTTTTTGCAAAGTTGTCCATCTGTTTGTTATAATTTACACAAAATTTATTTATTTCAAGAGTTGTTTTTGGTTGTTTACGGAATAGGTTTTAGTTATATATAAATGAATGTAAATGTGTAATTAGACCTATATTGTAAGAAATTGGGCTTTAATCATTGTTTTCCGTTCCAAGCAAAAGTTATCGTCCCAAAGATGGATTCACTATTTTAAATTCTGTTTGTTTTTATAATAGCACAGTTACTGTAATTATTACTCTTATCATTATTCAAACTGTTTAATTTATTAATAAATAGAAGGGTATTGGGTAGCCAATGTTTAGTGTCGTTTATGTCAGTTTTATCCATGTACATTAAATTAAAATAGTTTTGCTGCTAGTGTTGAGTTAAAATATACATAATAAATGTGTCAGTATGTGTTCTACCAGTGAACACAGTGCACTTTTTTTGTGCAGGTAAAATATACATGTAGAGATTACATTGATGTTTCTTTGTGGATGTGTTACTTTTACAATTATTACGGAACTCTGTTGTTTTTATTTTTTAGTTTATAATACAATTTGAAATTTTGCTTTTGTTTTGTTCTAAATCAAGTACGCATAATTATTGTATAGTGTTGTTCATTGATACGTTCCTGAGCAACTGTTTCACCAACGTGTACAGAAGCACTATTGCTTGAACAGGATACCTGTGTAAATGTTTATTCATAGTAAAATTATGTGTGACCGTTTTCTGATGAGTAATCTATTGAATATACCTATTATGTACCTGTACCAGTTATTAATAAATTTGTCATGGTAGGTATACAGTTATTATATTGTAATACGTACCGGTATATTCCTACATATTATTATTTGCATTGTTTATATATATTTTTAATTCATCAGTGCTGTTTTTTGTTGTTGAAAACCAGTTAGACAGTCTGATAGTGTGGTATTTTATTATATACTGTATTCTAAAAATAAACAATATTACCAATTACTTTCGCAGGAATTAACTTGCCAGTTATTATTTTACATATTATCACAATACCTTCTGTAATATTGTGCTTAATGTATATTGCTATACTTGTCATTGAATTAAATACAGTTAACGTT
>JAGFPH010002097.1:197039-212559 GCA_018207615.1 Philaenus spumarius | reverse complement strand
ATTTAATTCCAATCCATTCGGTAGTTTTTGAGAAATCGTGATGAGTGAGTCAGTGAGTCAGTGGGTTTTTGCTTTTATATATTATAGACAGGCTAAAATTGACCATCGTTTCACATTGCGACGAGAGTGCTAACTTGAATGTAACAGTAAAGTCCAATTGAGTATTTATTTTGATCATCCTACGGTGATTGCAAATCGATGTTACAGCGTTGCCACGTCTGCAATTTTACTTCTGAACAAAATTGAGGATAATGTTTGAAATAAAATATTTAATTAAAACCTGAACTAAATTCTCTTTGCTACTGTTTCCTTCTAGTGACTTGAACATATTAGTTTTTCGTTATTTTAATTTGTCACAAATACAGTACTTACAAACGATATATAAAATTAATGTTTATTGAGATATAGTGTAAATTTATACCGAAACAATACTCTCTTCGCTCGCGATTCCTTATCGTGACGCATACTTATTCGTTTATGGCTGTGCTAACTTCTCACAAATGTATTGAAATGATAATACAATAACTTGTTCATTTCTGTCTATTATAAAAGAAATCCTGTCATTCACGCAAAATCTTTGGCCCTTTTGCACATGCGTCGGGATCTAGGTCACCGCTACCCCGATCCAAATGACTCTGTCCTAATCAATAGTCATTACCCTTAAGATATCAAAGAAACAATAATCGATTTGCATTTGCTTTGCCGCGTGTGTAGACTGGTAGCGATTGGTGGAAGTTGGTAAGCGAAGTGAACAGGGGGCGGAGCCCTATAGTTTATTAAGATAATAATTCAAATGTATTACTAATTCGTTTTATACTAAATTACGAAAATACATTCAAACATTATATACAATTCGTCGTTTGAAAATTCTTACATTTGGTAATGCTGTAACTGATATTCAGAGTGTTGATAAAGTATGTTCATAACCCTTTATCCCCCTCATTTTTTTGTTACTGAAAATAAGTTAACAAAACTTTGTACGTATCTTGTGTTGCATAAAAGGACACTGACATATCTGACCCTCTATGATAATTCTGGGGGCTTGGGGAGGGGGGGGGAATAAGGAAGGTTAACAATTTCATATAATATAAAGGAAGGTTATGTACTACACAATTGAAAAGCTTATTAAAAGAGAAACACAATGGCACAAACTTGAGCTTAATATTTTATTTCGTTTCAAAATAATGGACAGTCAAAGTTCTGGAAAATATCATACAACCTACTTATTACTAATATTAATAAATTAATAACTTGCTTTGATGTTATGATAACAACATAATTTTTCAGAACTTTGGTTGTCCATAACTTTGAAACGAAGCAAGATACTAAGCTCTATTTTGCGAAATTCTGTTTCTCTTTTAATAAGCTTTTCAATGGCGTATTACATGACCTACCTTTATATTTGAAATTGCTTACCCCCCCCCCCCCTGGTTTGCAACACAAGATATATAAAAAGTTTTACTAACTTATTTTCAAAAACAAAAATAATAAAAGGGGTTAAAGGGACTTTATGAACACTCTGTATAATATGCGTATGTTTATGCGCGTCATGCAGTTGCAAAATGGTCGATCTCTAACGTAATAATTAGCCTAATTAGAGTCATTTTTACCTCTTTTATTTTTCGTTTGTTTATTGCAATTACCTGCAAAAATAAAAAAATATAAAACATAAAATGTTTGGCTTTTATCATAGGAAAAAAAAACTGGGATTTTAACGATTTTGCCGAGGCATTTTTGAAGCGATATAACTCAAAAAGTACTCAATGGATTTTGCTGGTAGTCTACTTAATTTTTCTTAAAGGTAATACAGGCTACTACAAATTTAGGTAGAAATATATCGATACACATCAAATCTTTTTTTTAACTAAATTAACATTACATAAAAAAAAGTTATTTACTGTTTTACAAATTATTTTTTAATCTATGATGTATGAAAACAAATGTATGTATGTATGTTTTGTTTGTGAAAGTTACAAACATAAATCTACCTTATTATAGCAAACATATCTAGCTAAACATATATAGAGTAAGTGGTAAAAATTTGAATAATGTACTTCAAGTGGTTCTTGAGAAATATCGACTTTAGTCTCTAAAAACATCAAATTCCCACATTTCGGAAAATGGCGATTGAATGAAAATGTGCACTTCAATGTGGAAAAAAATTTGAAAATGCCTAGGTAAATAAAGCTATTTATGTTTTGATACTTTATATTATGCCTGGTTATTTGTTAGAGGGTTATTGATAATAATGTAAAAACATAGGCAGGCCGAACGAAAATTTGTATGCAAACAGACAGTAAATTGGACTGATTTTTCTCCTTTGCAGCGTTGTTTAAATTTTGTTTTTCTGGTATATATGTAAAAAAAAAATTACTTCTATTAAATTTTTAATGTGTATTAGGACCTGTAGAACAAAAATATGCAAAACAAGTTATTCAAAATTTGATGGTTTTTGACCATTTTCAGTAGTAGCAAATCCCTTTCTAACTGAGTATGTGCTTATGTTAGCAATAGCATGTTATTTAGTAAAAAAGGTCATCATCTGCGATATATCCATGGAGGGGTATGTAAACTTACTCATTCAAACATAGAGTCTTTCATAAAAAACTTTTTTTTAATAAACAAGTACCGAAAAAGTGGGAGTTTGACAAGGGTTCTGTACTTAGCCTCGAAAGTTTTACCAAGTCGTTAAGAATAATAACGCAAAACGTCAATATACTGGAACTAACCATCTAATTCGTGACGATTACCATGGCGGGAAAAAGTTATACTTTGGTGGATGTTTGCAAATGTAGAATGACCGGCATTTAAGGAAAACGTATGGTTCATTTATCTTTCTCTTTGGTTTTCCTGTGAGTTAAAATAAAGTATCTTTATCACCATTGTTTTAGCAATGTTAACTATAATTCTTGCAATGGAGAATGTGATTTGCAGCAAAATTGTCCGAAATGAGCAAAAATGATTTCAAAATAGTTTTGATATCCTCAAGTAAACCTCTTTAAAAAGACATACCACAAGACAAAATCAAAAATGTAAACTTTTGGTTACCAAACTTTATTTACCCCAAAAATGTATAATACAATATTTCTTCACTTCTCATTATTAAAATATGTGCTGGTTAGCATGAAATATTTCACTATGATATATTTATTCAGTCCTGTAGGCCTAATATTTTTAATTCTTTTATATGGAAATTTAAAAATTCTTAAAATAATAAGAGTAAGGTTCTAAAATTAAAGTGTTAATTAAAAAACTGTAAAAATATATAAAGATATAATTATTTCTAAACATCACACTAAGAAGTAATATATATATTTTTTCATGATACCTATGAATTTTAAAAGACCAAGTCAACGACTACAATCTGATTGGGCACGGTGGACACACATTTTCGTTTCCCTTTTATACATATAGCCTACATATAGTAGTTCTGATATTCTAATATTGGATTTAAACACATTTCCCTTCAGAATTTTATTTTTCCTGTAGGAAATCTCAACTGATTTATTTATGTTCCCCAGAAGCAGTTTCATTTCCCCTATACGAAACCGGAAATATTTATTATAATATAATATTACTTTGCTATAAAATATCCTATTTTGACATGGTAAGCGAAGACGCTACCCACAACGTAATACTGACCTACAAAAGTGCAATTTATGTTGCAACCATTCAATCTGTGACAATTGGGCTTCCGTGTAAACAGTCCAACTGGATTGAATCGCCAACGTCTGTAATTATATGAAGTAGGTCAGTCACACAGGTGCTGTGGGCGATATAGCATTGTCGTAGTCGACAATAGGTGCAGCGCCCGTGACTTTAACGGTGGGTTAAGAACGAAGCCCTCTCTTAGTATAGATCCCGTACTGTGTCGGTAATAATATAAATAAATCTATTTTTCTTTTTTATATTGTTTTACGAGAACCGTTTAGTAAACACTAAAAGAATAAATCTACATACCGAAGGATTTTTTTAAAGAAACTAATCAGTTTTTTGAGAGAAGCTGAATAAAGTGTTGTAATAGGCAGCGATCGTACCCGAATTCAGCCGTTTGAAAAAAAGTAATTCAGAATCCATACCACTAGTTCTTCTGCATGCCCGTATGCCTGTTTCAGACGGTTTTATCCAGAGTGCATAAATGGATTATAATTATATTAGGCATAGAATGTACGATTAACCCACATAGGATTTAAGATTTATTTAAATTGCAAATCTACATAATAATAAACGGTATCAGTTAACTGACACAAACTTTCTCCCAACTTACTGTAGTCATAATAATATTGTTTTTAATCATTTTATTTACTAGTTTTTAGAACAAAACAAAAAATAATATTCTACCTACGTCAATCGTATAAAAAAATTATTGTTCCAGGCGGGATTCGATCGCGTGACCTTTGAATTACTGGCCGTGCTCGCTACCGTGGTGCTACCCCGTGCGGCCGCTGCCGCGATGCTAGATTGACAACACAAACTTGTTTATTTTTAAACATTTCCCCATAATTATAAAACGCCGAAGTTTTGATAAAAGCGGGTGGTGTCATTTTGAACTGAAAATTCAAATTCGAACATTTTTACGAAAACAATACTTTCTCCATATACTACGTATAGGGTGGAGAAAGTAAAAATGAATTGCTGTTCCTTTGTAAGCGCATCACTTGAGTTTGTAAGCGCTGGACCAATTTGGTTAATTTTTGTTTTAAAATAATCGTAATAGTCCAACCTATTTTTTTGTATAAAGAAAAATTTGAAAAGTTTCCCGAAAAAGTTTCAAATTTGGAAAAACTAAACGGCCTCTTTTGTATGGACTCAAGATAATAGTGCACAAAAACAGATGTTCGTATAAAAAGCTTAGCAATACGTCATGTTTCTTTACATTCATTACTATAATAACCCTACTAGCAAATTTGTAATCATTTTATTATTTGTTCAAAATCAACAGCTTTTTAGGTTAGATGACCCACTTAAAGTAAATAAAAACAAAAAACAACTAAAAATGCTTACTATATTTTAATTCAATTCAAACATTGGTTGTTACATCTATATATATACAAATGAATTGCTGTTCGTTAGTCTCGCTAATACTCGAGAACGGCTGGACCGATTTGGCTATTTTTGGTCTTAAAATGTTTGTAGTAGTTCATAGAAGGTTTATACTTAAAGAAAAGTTAGAAAAGTTTCCCGAAAAAGTTTCAAGTTTGGAAGAAACTGAACAGCATTTATTGTATGAACTCAAAACCATAGCTCACAAAAACAGCTGTTCGTATAAAAAGCTTATGTTTGTTTACATGTATTACCATAGCAACATTACTTAGCAAATTTATAATCACTTTAATACTCTTCAAAACCAACAGCTTTTTAAGGTTAGATTGAAAAACTATAAACAAACACAAATAAAAATGCTTACAGAATTATAATTCAACTCAAACATTGGTTATTAAATATCTATATAGGCCTACTTAGAGATATGCTGCTTAAAATATTGTTTATATAAAATATATCATAACTATGAAGTTTTTAATACTTTTCAAAACATATTTTCGCTATAAATAATAATAATAACAAACAAATTATTTGACACCATAAACATACACGAGTTTAAACATATTTTATTGAAAACTAAACAAACCATCTGAATTAAACTAAATGCCATTAAAATATCACATTCGCAGCTTTATTTTGATATACACTGTATATTGTATATTTAAATACTAAACAATATATATCTTATACTAATTAGGCCTATACATTTAAAATTACAAACTCTATTTGAACCAGTTTGTTACATCCTAAATTAACGCGGATGTTACAAAGTGATTCAAATATCTTTTCTACGACCCCCAGCTAATTTAAACCCTCGCTAAGAAAGGGTTAAAAGAAATTCGAAATTTTAGGGTGGTTTGGGGAGGAGGGTCAAAGTAACTAAAAATCCCTATAAGAACGAATTGGAATAAAATTTGGTACGTAGCTTCCTCTAAGGCCGTAGGTGCTCGCAACATTGTCAATGAAATTAAGTGACAGTCAAACTTAGTAAAAACTATAAATTAAAACGATATATCGTTACTTAAGGTGTGACAACTCGTATTATATATAAAACAACTGATTTGCATCAAAAACTGAACATAATTTTAGGTTAGGCCTACAATGAACCAAAACACGTTTATTTGCAAACAATTGGGCTAATTTAGAATCAGGGTTTTTACAATTCATCACAACTATAAGTTTTTTTAGATTAGGTAAAAGCAAACAAAAGGTTTACTGTATTATCTATAAAGGTTTACAAACTGTAAATCTAAATTTGTTTAGTATATTCTTAAGTGGCATAAATAAAATTTTGCAATTCGATCACTTAAGTCAATGTAATAACTTTACTACCTTTTAAATTAAATGAAGCAATATCGAAGCATTGCTGGATCCACTAGTCTATAATATAAAAGGTTTTGAAAAATTTGGTATTGATGTTTTTATTTTTCCGTAATAATACTGTAAAATTAATGATAGGCAGATTTGAGACATACATTTTTGTTTCTTTTGACTCCGACGATTAGAAATCGTTTTGTAAAAACTTTTGAAATACTGAAAAGCTATAACGCTTCTTCTGTTGATAACTAATATGCGCTACCTTCATATCTGGTGTATCAAAATACTAGTAGTTCTGTGAACAGTAGACCTCGGTCGTTGAAGTAACAAATGTGGTTTTGAGCTTAGGTTAAAAATAGTGTGCCAGTAAGGAAGTAAGCACAAGGTTTAGCCAGTGAAACATTATTTACAATTCCCGCGATTCCGGGATTTCTAGTTCTCGTTTTTATTTCTTTTCTTGAGCTTTAACTGCTAAAGATTTTCTTGTAGAGGCATTGTGTTTTATTTAGGTTAATAATGCGTAAGATATCTAAAAATATCGCGTTATAGAGGGACAACATACAATTAAATATTTACATAGACTACTTAAATAACTCAAACTTAACAATGTATCATAAGTTAACTTAAGTTCCATATCATATTCCAATATTAGAAATAATGAAAACAAACGATGTTAAAACGTCGTGATAGTGATCTCAACCCATGTACAACACTTCCCGCAGTGTCCTACGGTCATCTTTTGTTGTCCTTTATCGCCGCGAGGTTTCATCTCATTTTGTAATTCAAGTAAAGCTAAGTCAAATACTTTTATGAAATTTACAATGATAATTTACAGGTATACAGTTCAATTCTTTGATTTATCCTCTACACTTTCTTATAATAATATGTAATTTTTGGGCAAATGATATATTCCTAAATTACTATTCAAAACAGGCCTAGTTTTGTTAGCAGTCTTGTAGTAGGAACATAAAAACTGGTGTTTTCAAAATAAGAAATTTGAAATTGATAAATATTTGTATACAATTCTATTTAGAACTAAATTACGAAACTTTTTTACATCTATGAAAAACATTACAATAATTTTTACTACTTTTTATGTAGGCCTAAAGTTAAACATTTTCCTTTCGTTACTGAAAGTGATTGTTTCTTGAGCTAATAACTTTCTTAATTTTACTTCAATATTTTTTTTACTGGCATTTTTGAATTCTTTAAACCTTTATCTAAAAAAGCTATGGTCCACTTTTGAATTGGTTTATAATAAACGTATAAACACATGGTTGAAATACAAAAACTTGGACGATTTTTTAACAAATTCGAAGTTTACGGCCATTTTGTGAGCTTACCGTTTGAGATACGGAAAAAATCAAAAGTACAATTTCGTTTGAAATTTAATTTCCTTTCAGCAAAATGTTGTTAGTTTTTAAATTCGACTTACGGTTAAGCCACAAACTGGCTTTGGAAAGAAGCTTACACTGAGAGAAACGGTCCGGCCACCATTTTTATTTGTTTTAAAGGGTTAAAAATGAAAAATGGAAAAAAAACCTTATATATACATGGCTCGGCCTAGGACTAAGGAACATTCATGCAAAAAATCATCAAAATCGGTCAAGGCGTTTGGCCGTAATCGTGAGACAGACACACAGACGAAATGCCGAACGGTCGAATTAAAACGGAGACCTCGCTTACGCTCGGTCAATAATCTCTATTAAATAAACGAAATTATTTCAATCACGCAAAAACTCCTCCCCTACCGTGTCAGGATACAGATCATCCCCTGCCCCAACGACCCTAACCAAATTCAAGTGCCTCTGTCCTAGTCAATCGTAATTTCCATGAAAATATCAAGAGTATACAATAATCTGTTTTCATCGCCACTGCCAGGTTTGGTGAGCAATGCGAGCACGGTTCGGAGCTCTCTAATTTTAAATATTTTTGTCGTGGCAGTACAACGTAATTTAATCTAATAGATGTGTAAATATAGTAGCCTATTTTGCTAGTTTAAAAATAGCAGTTCTTATTCGCAGATTTAATTCTATAAGATCGATCAGACAAATTTCCAGATTCATATAAACGCTGTACTCAAACTTTTTTCCAATGAAACAATAATTTGACCACGCAGCTGAACCGCTGACGTGAGTTGAGCAAATTTCCAAAATAAGGTTTATAGGCCTATGTTTTAGGGTTTCAACCAACAATTTGGGAAATAGGTCTATTCACGACGGTGCTGAATAGCTGCAAAATGGTTCGCACGCCATTCCGTATATTGGGAGTATCTTCAACACACAAAACATTGCGTGCTTCGCACGCCAACCCCCGTATCGGGAGTATCTTCAATACACAACGCATTGCGTACTTCGCAAGCCAATCCCACGGTGGAGTCCACCACATGGCTTTGAACCGGGTACTTCCATGGTATTTTACGTTTTGATCGATTTTGGGGGAACCAAGCGAACTATAAGGTCGCGTAAAAAAACAAAATGTGCAGAATAACATCCTACATTTATATTTGTAGAAAAAACGCAAAATCAAATTCATTCTCGTAGGAAAAATCTCAAAACATAGTTACTTCTGGTCGAAAAATGTGCTTCCGGTTGGTGGATTTTTTGGGCTAACGAACTCGTCCGAGCGACGTAGACAACCAACATGTGTACCAAATTTGAATCTAATCGGACTTAAAATGCGTCCGCTAGAGTGCGCACACAATAATATATATTTGTTTTTTAATGACACAACAAAACGTGTTCTGGGGACCATGATCGGTGCTCATTTGCTATTCCCGACCTTGGGTCTTACCATAAGGGCCACTGCAATAACTCATTTTTCCCATGGAAATTCGCTAATAATCCAACAGACTTCTAAAAAACTTTCACGGTGATGATGAGATTCTGTGAGAAATATTGCGATCAAATTTTAATTGTAGGTTTTATAGAAATAAACAAGTGATGCATTATTACTCATTTAGCATGTTTTATATAAGCCTACTGTTTTTTTTAAATCTGCGGTGTTTTTCCTTTATCCCGCCAAAAATCAGGAATTTAATGTGCCGGAATTAAATTTTGACATGTTGGTTGAATGTTTGTCGTAGGTTGAATAGATTATAAAATCATCCCTCATTGGGCCCGGCGTTGACCTATTTTTAACCAAAACGTTGAAAGCAGGGATGTGATAATATAGATCCCGATCTGTAGCAAACCCGAAGGAAGGGAGAACTAAAGACTATTAACCACAAAGTCAAAATTTCATAAAATTTACTTGAAATATTTGTCATGAATAAAAACAACTTTTCGCCTCTTGTGAGTGACGTATAAATAGCCGTAATTTTTAAACTAGTAAAAGAAATCGGTTGAATATGTTTCTCAAATTGGGTTTTTATTAAACATTTACAACATATAGCATGTTTCGTTAAAAAACTGAAGATGATGGCTGGATAGAAATAAAAGAGTTTTAGGGAATACGTTCTTAGGAAGTTTTTTATTTATTTCTCATTGTATAATCATACCTTGAATTCCTGAAACACTTTTTCGATAACTTATATAGGCCTGTAAACATTCCTATTTGAGTAGGTCTCACAAAAAAAGAAATAATTGATTACAGTTAAAAAACACATCTGAGATATTGAAAGTTAATAGTTTTACCAACGATATCCAGACAAGAAGATCGCATCCCATAAATTCCAATTTGCAATGCAAACCGCGTGTGCTGATGTCACACTTGCTAGACCACTTTCTTTCTACTTATACAAGTCTCTCTCTCACAACTCACAATATACTGTTTACGTAGACTACATATATACTACTTGTTTAATCCGATTTATTGTTACTACAGTGCAATTGGCATATTTTAAAGACGGCGAAGGTGTAACTTTAACTATAAAGTGGAACAATATGGAAACACATTCTCACATAGCATCTGAATTATATTGCAAACTGTATTCTAAATATAAGTTATAAATATTTAATTTGGGGAAATGTTTATTTTGTTAATAACCATTGTTATATATGGTTTCAATGCAAAATTTCTTTTTATCTTAGGCAGTACAATTCTTGATGTTATAATTTTTCTATAGCAGAAACAAAGTGGCTGGATGCAGGGAAAGTAAACATTTCCTTTCTTATTTATTAAACATTTTTACCCATATTATCCCAAGAAACAATATCCTTAAAGTTTCGAAACGAAATTAGGAAACACCTGTTTAATCATAACCTGAACTACTGAAACCTTTTTTAGACATCCTGTGTATATATTAACTTTTGAATTGACAATGGTTTTGTAGTCTAGAGGTTACAATGAAACGAACTACTACGTAGATATTTTACAGAAGTCGCATCATGGTAACGTATCTAGTCGTTATAATCCACTTGCTTTTATTCAAGCACTTTATTTGTATACGACAGAGTTAAAGAAGTGAATTTACTATAAGTGTAGGCTACGTCATTATAATATAAGAATGTATTAAAAATGTCAAAACATACTTGATAAAATTGGTAGGTATAAAACAGATTATTGTATTTCGATACTTCTCTGTTATATAACAAAATTCTTTCATTCACGCAAATCTCTGGCTCTACTGCGCATGCGTCAGAGTCTAGGTTACTGCTACCCCTACCACTATACCCGATCCACTGACCTAATCGAAATTCTGGCCCTACTGTGCAGTGCAAGCGAAAAGATGTAAGTCATCGCTTCCCTCATCACCTACCACGATCCAAGTGCCTCTGTCCTAATCAATCGGAATTTCCGTGAAAATATCAGATTATGCAATAATATGTTTGCATTTACTTTGCCGCGGGCGATGGTGAGCGAAGCGAGCAGGGCTAGGCCCTGTAGTTGATTATAAAATTCAATGTCAGAATATTATTTTACCTCTTCTGGTCAATTCTATTCACCCTATTACTAGTTTACCTTTTCCACAGTAGTAAATTTATAAAATCATTTAACACATCAGGTAGGCTAATAAATATTTCAGACTAGCAGCGCTCCCCGCGACCTTGCTCGCAGTTATGAATGAAATATATATCGGGTAAATAATGAGAGTTCATATCTATCTATGATTACCATTTAGGCTTACATACTTGATTTTCGCCAGTTTGTCTAAGGCACATTTCCATGAGAACATATACAAATATTTTACATTTTGAACGCAAATAATCGGAATTTTCAAGTCTCTAGCTTCAAAGCCCGTTTTCGGCTTCTAAAACATTGAAGAACGTTCTCTTTATCAGGCAGCCCCTTTTGTGGTCCAGAACCGTCTGGAACATTCTAGAAACTTCTGGAGATTCTATGATATTCTGGAACACTGTAAACATGCTCCAACATTCTCGAACATTTTGGAGCATTTTAAACATCTTGCCAGGTACATTCTGGAAACGGGGTGCCTTCAAACACTCGACAGTCCATTTCGCAGATGTTGCAATCACTCGATAGTCCATTTCGCAGTGGGAGGAGCCAATCCCTGCCACGATCAAACTCGTCTGTGACACACCCCCGGCATGACATCAAAGGTGGATGAGGTTAGGTTAAGTTGGGTTAGGTTAGCAATCAGACCAGCCGTCAGATACTCCATTCGCAGACGAGTGAGTATTCTTCGATCATGGAATCCTTTTCGTTGTCTGTTATTGGTCAATTTCTTTGACAGAATGGCGTCTATTATCGAGTGTTTGATCCTTCGCGTGGTTGAGACATCTAATATTCACACTGTCTACCAAATGCTCTATCTAGCAGTCGAATGGACGCCCTGGAAACATTCTGGAAGCTTCTCAAACATTCAGGAACTTTCTAGCCAATCTCGGCCGCTTCGGCCCTTGATTCTTAGCTGTTTTACCGACATCCCAAGAGTCCATTGCTGCGATGCGTTTTTTTACACCAATATCTCCTTTCCCAACCCCAGCAGTTCCAAACAGAAACCGGTTTCCTGGGTGGGGGATGAAAGCCTACTGTACAATATAAACCCCATCGGGCTGCAGTTGTGAGTTGTGGAGTTATTCGCCACGCACGAACAAACTTTGCTTTCATTCATTATACATATTGATTAGTAACACTTTCAAAATGGAAAAACTGAATTGAAAAAAAAAGTAAATGTGTGCAGTCATGGGACCCCCATCAGGAAAGAAGTTCTGTTTATTAGTATACTGTTTTTTATACAAATATTTACTGTTTCCATACGTTTAATTTTTATTATAATAAAGGTGTATAATTAATTATAACAGCAGAGCTGAGACTTAAAATTACTTTCTAGGCCTAACCTAAAATGATTGTATGTATGTTGCCATTAAGACAGGTAAAATACATTAAATATACATACAATAATTTTAGGTTATGCCTAGACTGATAAACAAACATTTTATGTTTATCGAATATATTTCAGCGCTTGAAGATATTACCTGAACTACGCCGGACGGAACCGATTGTCTCTTAATTTAAATTGATGAACTAAAACACATGTTTCTTGAATGTATTTACATTCATTGCCATAGCAACCAATTTTGTAACGCTTTTTCGTTACTCATATTTTATATTTGTCGTTGCCATAGCAACCAATCGTTACGCATTACATTTTCTATTTGTTAACTCCTACCGCAATACGCGTTAAGGAACTTCGTTCAAAAAAAAAAAAATAAAATAAAAAAAAAAATAGTTAATCTGCTTTTACTTAAAACTGGACGACCACAAAAGTATTGTAAATTACGATATTTCAAAACTCTACATGTTTCTTTACTCCTACTAAACCTCAACAATTAATTGTCCTAAGTTACGAAATCAGAGGTTAAATTATGAACCACAATTACATTTGTTTTCTTAATTAAAAACAAAAGTAATTTGCGTGCAATCCGACTTGTACGACTTATTAAAATGATTATACAACTTTGCTCATTTGAAACCCAAAATATGTCTCTCGACCTTTGAAACTAAACAGGTTAGGTTCTGAGCATTGGTGCCAGGGTCATAAGGCCTTCAGATGTTGCAATAACAATAACAAAATGTATTTATTCATGAACTCACAAAGTAAACGTGTTGTGAAGTTGTTTTCATTGTAGTTCGGACACAGATTATGTTGTTGGTTTTGTAGAATGTGGGTGATCGTACCAGTTATTGAATATTAAGATAATTATTTTGTAACAGGACTAGCTTCGGTCGTTGGATTTTGACAAACAGGGGAGTTCTGATAAATTATCATTATATCAAAGTTTTAATTCAAAACGTGAGGTTCTGTCAGTTTGTTGAAATAATGTGAACAATGTGTAGCTTTAGTACGAAGTTTTTATCACACTTCCTGATGAGCTAGAAGTTAAAAATTCGACACTCTCATTGGTTTTAGCCTGTAACAAACGAAAAAGTTCCGAAGAGTTCAGTTTTAACCTCCTTAAAAATTCAAAATGACGGAGCAACTTAGAGTCAAGTGCAGACTTTTACGGAGGTTTATTGTGGCTATGCGGAGAGTGATATAAAAAATGGATTGCACTAGAAATTATACTGCCGTAACCCAACTGGCTTAGAAATAGTTAGGTGTTTGGAGCCGATTAAAATTAGTTCGTGGGTTCGGTACTCCTAAAATCGAGAAACCCATTGATAAGTCAAGTGGCTCTAGATCGGGTCATTTTCAACATAACAATCTGAGACTCAGCATAAATGTTTAAAATACATATTTTAACTCCTATGTCAAGTTTCAATTCGATATATTAAAATTCAGCCAATTTAGAATGAGCCAACGCTTCATATATGAATGAGATTTCAACTTTTAGTGATTTCCCCTGCTGCAAAATACATACCTGCATTATCGAATATTTTCCAGACAAACCATTGCTCGGAGGAAAGAAGTACATATGACCTTTTTTATTGAAAAATACTGCCCCTAGTGGTATTTTTTATTTCTCTATCTTCATCCCAGCTCAAAATATTAAAGATAATCGAAAAAAAATAATGATAATCGATTTTTTTCGACTTTAGGAAATCGATGGACTGGTAAACTTTTTTTAATGATAATCTACATACTTTAATGTACTTATAAAAAAAAAATCAGCCGTATTGTAAATTACTGGAACTTTTGGTCTAAAATTACCCCTACCGACAGGCCTACTAGTAAATTTAATAAACACAATATGCCCATAATTTTTTGTTTACACTGTAGAAAAACAATGGTTAAAAGGGTGTATGTGTAGAAGAGAGTGAATAAATGTCGGAGATTTCTGTTCATATTCTATTGTTAAATCTTTTACATTTTGTGTACTACGCCGATGCGACGGACGGTTGTTTTTCTCTTTCTGGTGTCTGTAAAGTGTTTAGATTCTTTAGGTTAGCGGAATCATACAAAAAAATTGCTGAACCAAACAAGCATTTCGTGTGTTTTATTTCTCTCATAATTCCTATTATTTTTGTTCCGGGAGTTTTTTTAGTTTTCATACTCAGTATAATCTTTATTCAGAATTTTTATTCATAAAACAATATCCCTACATTTAGTCACGCTCTTCTCTACATATACTGGTCAAAAGAGTCCATTGATAAAAAATACTCATTTTATGTTAGTGTTATAAACAATCTTAAAATTCTAAAATTGTAGATCTGAAAATTTCCCTTTTCGTCTGTTTTATTTTCTTGTGCCATTTCTATTAATTTGAAGCATTGTACCATCTCACGGAAGAAGGATTGCTAATGTCTGACTTTGAACTTTCAAACCATTGAGTTTTTAGGTTTTTCTACACAAACTGAAAACTAGTTATTCGACAAAATTTCCAAATGTCTAATTTTATGGGGCTAATCTAATTTGATTAAAGACTTTGCAGTAATTTATGAATTAAATCCAAAAACTGTTGGTAGTAGGTAGGCCTATGTTAGTTTGAATCTATAATTCGATTTTTTATTTGTTTAGTTTTACTTTAGCTTACCAGTACTGGAAATTATTGTTATGATTATATTACAAAATTTTATTGAAAACAGAAATACAATCATCATTGTTATTATTTAATAAATGTATCTTATCATTTTTAATAACGTGGTGTAAGAATCAGTAAAAGTTGATTTAAATAGGTTAAGTAGTTTTTAGATGAAGTTAAAACAAGAAACAAAGCTACAAAGGAAAATATTTAACCAAACTGTGTTTGCAAAGTTTAGTTTATTTAAAAATTACACTTAAACATTAATTTTACTTCGTTAAAACCACGAACGA
>JAGFPH010002097.1:182410-196672 GCA_018207615.1 Philaenus spumarius | reverse complement strand
CTTCTTGATCACGTTCTAAAGAAGAGAGGTGAGAGATTGCTCCAGTAACAATACAACTTTCGTGGCGGCCGGTCGTTGCAAATTTAACTTACGATTCTCGACTTTCCGAATACGTTACGTTTCCATAAACAGGATCATACTATCTATCCGATCCCAGTGAACTGTTGTTACGAAGTGAATAGTGTATATGTCACCATTAAGCCTGGGCTTGTGTTTCTTAAAAACTCAAAAAGCCACGAGGCTGTAAATTTCAACACATTTGAGAATTAATTGTCAATCTTCTTAAAATGTCACGATTTATTTAGACAAAATTCAACAAAAGTTACATTAATCGGGCGCAAATGCGTAGAGCACAAAATGACAAAGGGAAAAACACTGAAATTGCCCGCAAAGCGTAGTACTACCGTGAATGTACGGACAATTAATTCAGAACTGGATTAAATATTGATTCGGTTAAAGTTAAATATTTAACTAAACTGATTCGTTTGTTTGTCAATCGTACTGCACAATGCACATATGTTCTGTAACGCCCTTTGGGTCGCTTGTTCAGATAACATTTAGAGCTCCGGAACACCTAAAATTTACAATTTATTGTTTTTCATTGCTTATATTTGTACTTTTATTTAGCTTTAAACAAGCCTAAATTTATTGTTAGGTCCTTATCTCAACTGTAAGAGGGTTAAAATACACATCTTTTATGGAATTTTACACGAGAAAAATAAATAATTTGTAGGAATTTCTCAATCAATTGAAATAATTTATCTAATTTGAATCCAGTTCAAGTTGAATCATTTAGTGGGTTTTTTTTAGGAATAATAATTTCATTATATTGGAAATGTTACTAATAAATTGCACTAAATTTATTAAAAAATGTATAACTGAGGGAGGTAATGTTATTATCAACTTACAAACAAAAGAAAATTTGCTTGGCAATATATAATTTACAGTATATAAAAGGGAGGGAAGGGGCAAGAAAGGCAATATGATAGCATTCTTTACATCTCTTATTCTTTAAATTTACCTCTCACTTAAACCATATTTATACAATCCCCATCAAGGTTAAGGGTCTGCTCCAGTAAATGAGAAATCAACCGGAAACGCAAGAGCTTCTAACCATATCCCTATCTAAACAGTGCAATTTCTTGCAGCTGAACGCTTTGACATTGCCTCATTTCAAACCATATTATAAGTCTATCTTTTGTAATTGAGTGTTGAAAAAAAAAAATGAATATTCTTTATAAAATTTCGGATACGGCTTGCAAATTATTTTTCATTATTAATTTTTTATCGTGTTAGGAAAAAATCAAACTTTGTACTTACAAAATGTCAATTACATTACAAATCAAAAACATTTTCAAAAAATGAAAATTACAAAACGGATGCGTATTGTGACTGTGCTTAAAATGAGACCTTGCAAACAATTGTATGATAAAAAACAAACGAAATAAATGGTTTGAAATTTAACATTGCTCTTATGGGATAAAAATCCAAGATGGCCGCCACTACAGCAGACCCTTAAGGGGGCGCTACCCTGTCCGCCATATTGAATCTGATTCCCATAAGAGCAATGCTATAGAATAAGTAATTTTTTCCGTTAATTCTTGGAATAAATTAAAAAATTTGGTTTCATTTTGAAGTACTGTCATATGCGGATGTTAATTTCCGAATACATTTTCAAAAACCGTTTTATTGTTTTCATAAACGTACGATTTAAATAGTAAAAGTAAAAAATAGTAAACTTTATTAATTTTTTACTGAGTTGCAAAAAGAGATATTGCAAAAAAAACCTTAGCAATCAACACCCACAATCTATTTTACTTTAAGAAAAAAAATACAGCTATCGTTTTTTGACAAAAACAACACAAAAATATGCTTAATAGTGAAGGTATGTTTTGGTTATTTAACATTGAAATTGGTACCCAACTTCGCCGTTTTGAATGTAGAGAGCCGAGCCTTAAGTGAAAATCCAGTAAGCTTGTTACAACTACTCCTAGCTGATATAGTCGTTTTTACTTGTATATGTACAGTACTTTTTAGAGTAAGGTTAACTTTAGAGAAGAATGTAAAGTGTCTAAGAGGTGTTAATTTATCAGTTTTTTAGGGCAAACCATAGCCGATTGGGTAGGGTTGTTAATGATTTGAAATTGTTTATAGAAGCAGCTACAAGTGTTAACGTGAGCACTTTGTAATACAAGGAATAGTTTTTAAGTTATGACTGAGATATGTGGCAAAATCTGGTCAAACTTCCATTATTAAAAAAGTTTAATGAATTTATTGCAAAAGTTTCATTTAAATTATGTATCTAGATAGTACTTACGCACTGCCAAAATTTACATAATTTGTGTCTAGCAAATTCTAAAAAATTCCTTAATTAACATTGCCCTTGATTCTGTGTATAATTTAAAACAATAGTTTAAACAAATGTTATAACAATATGTTATTATAGTTTTACAATAATCATTCTTTAACGATCAAACTAAAGATCATGCTAAAACTTAAATTATTGCATACAACTGTGAGCACAGCACGCAGTGATCTCCCCTAGTTTAAAAATATTTTAAAATAATAAAGCAATTAAGTCTTCAATGTATGCGAGCAATGTGTGTTTACATCTAGACTAAACATCCGGTCATATAAAACTCTATAAAACAAAGTCACGCGGTAATTTATTTTATGGATTTATGAACTTCTTCCCGCTGGAAATGTTTTCAATTTATCTTTTAATCCACTTCTTTAAACCATGAAACAATTTAATTATTGATATCACGCTGTAAAATTATCAGAAAACTGTTTTACATAATGTGTACACATCATTAAATGAAAGAGAACATTTTATTCGTCACTAAAGGAAACGATTGAAAGTTATTCATTAAACAGGGAAAAGTCAAATATCAAACCGGCAATCCATGAATACATAATGTATCCACATTTTCCTTGTAATATTACGAAATATGTACCGGGTGTTTCCGAACAGTAATTACAAACTTTATTTATAACGCCTTGCGTTTAATGGAACTAAAAAAAATATAACCAGGAGTCTCTCTTGTATCGTTATTCGCATTTGTTTTTGTGTTTTTATACAAATTTGTTTTTCTTCAAATTGAAATAAGTTTGGGTACTGCGTTGGTACTGTGTTTCAGTATGTATATAACAATTCGATTTTAATACTTCGTATATTCGGTCAATAATATTTAATATATATTAGTTTTAAAATTTATATTACCCAACCCAAAATAGCTGACACTGTTTTTAATCAAAATTATGACAAATTCATAGCGATGTTGTTTTTTTTCATTGGGTGAAAGGTAATCAATTTGTAGTATTTTTTTGTCCGACATGTTTGTATGGCCTTGTTCTTGTTTTATAGGTTTTCATTTGAGTTTTATTTATGTTAAAAATATAGGTTATACATTAATAATAACAGCTCATTTGTTGATTCCTACTACAGTGGAACCTTCACTATCCGAACGTCCAATAATCCAAATACATAAATAATCCATAATAATAATCTACTAGAAATCCTTTACAATGTATAGTATTTTCAGAGATGTGTGTTCTGATGTGTAAAATAAAGGAATTTCTTTTGTTATTTAGTGTACTATACTTTATTTCGTTTGGCTATTATTAGCGAATTTCCATAGGAAAAATGAGCTATTGCAGTGGCCCTTATGGTGAGACCCAAGGTCGGGAGTAGCAAATTAGCACCGATCATGGTCCCCAGAACACGTTTTGGGGTGTAAAAAAAATCATATATATATATGTATATATGTGTTCGCACTCTAGCGGCCGCATTTTAAGTCCGATTTGGTCCAAATTTGGTACACGTGTTGGTTGTCTATGTGGCTCGGACGAGTTCGTTAGCCAAAGAAATCCAATAACCGGAAGTACGTTTTTTGACCAGAAGTAACTATTTTTTGAGATTTTTACTACGAGAATGAAAATTTTTTAGAGTTTTTTCTAACAATATAAATGTAGGATGTTATTCTGCGCATTTTGTTTTTTTACGCGACCTTATTGCTCGCTTGGTTTCCCCAAAATCGACAAAAACGTAAAATACCATAAAAGTACCCAGTTCAAAGCCAAGTGATGCAAACTCACGAGGCCACTAGGAGGAAACAAATTCCACTAATATATTGCGTACACACAGACAGCTGTTCAACGCCTTCGTGAGTAGACCTATTTCCGAAATTGTTGGTTGAAACCCTAAAACATATTCATATAAACATAATTTTGGAAATTTGCTCAACTCACGTCAGCGGTCCAGCTGCGTGGTCGATTTATTATTTCTAGACCTCATTTGATTACAATTTTGCAGTTTATATTGCACACCTATTAGTGTTTGTACCATCGCCATTCGAGCAATTAATTTGTATATTTTGATGTTGGCCCCGCCCCTTCGCTCGCAGATATGAATAAATGCGTGAAAGGGATATCGGGTAAATATTAACCCATACTATTTTACCCGCTATTCAAAAAAGTGAGTTTCTAGCCAAAAAACGCAAGAATACAAATCAATCCGTTTCCCACTTACACATACATGAAAAACTGTAAGATATTAAATCTCTTTTATTTACCACCTAATTTAAAAAGATATGGATACGTCAAACATTTCACTAAGAAAAGTTATTCTTTTAATTTTATTGTCAAATATATAATTTAAAAATGTATTTCAATTTAAAACCTTTGAATGGCCGCCATTAACGAATTGAATTACAATAACGAATCTGTATATACTAAACAAGATTTAAAATAACAAAAATTTACAAATAAAATTTTTTTAAATTTTGTGCAGCTGATTTTAAATATACAATTTTGGTAAAACTCTACTTTTACGAACATAGGAACAACGGAACATAAACTTTTGGTTATATTAATGTTGTGTCTTCTTTCATTTTTTTAGTCCAAGTTAGTATAAGAGTTCGGAAATACCCTGTATATAATGTAGTCGTAAAACTGACGTCACAAGCGGTTTCCGTCGATGTTAACCTCAGTGACATCACCAAGCTTCAGGTTCCTTGTCGTGTACAGTAGGTAATTAAGCCAGGTTTTGTTCCCGCGTGAAACTGATATGCTTTGAGAAATCATTTCCTGTCGACATTGGAAGCGAGACACGTCTTTAGCGATCCAGTAGTCACGATATTTTCAAATTTGAATAAAATCCGGAAAAACATCATGTAAAAGTGTTTTAAATTTATTAAAATTTAAATCTTAGCTTTAGCCTAAATGTCTTAAGTCGCGTACACACTTACATGTTACTACTACTAATGTATGTTTTCGAGCAATTATAATTTGTTTTTTTAAATATAGCCTACCATAGACAACGTGTTTCCTTTATCTATTTTCTGTTTACATTTCTAAAGAAGACCAGTGTATTAGTAGTACAGTGCTAGAGTAAA
The DNA here is from genome assembly GCA_018207615.1 of Philaenus spumarius. Taxonomy (NCBI): domain Eukaryota; kingdom Metazoa; phylum Arthropoda; class Insecta; order Hemiptera; family Aphrophoridae; genus Philaenus; species Philaenus spumarius. Next base: position 191,276 of record JAGFPH010002097.1, on the reverse strand, counting down.
AGAAACAACTTTTGCATTTTGTGTAAATCAGACTGACTACCTCTAACAGTTATTTATTTTCGAAAATTTAGCTGCTGTATTTTCGGGCATACAAAAAGACATTATGTTAAAAGATTTTTTTAAATGGCTTACCAAACGTCCTCCCCCCACCAAAAGGCTAATTATTGGAATTATACTATACCAATTGTCATTAAAATCTAGTTATTCCTTCAGGAGAAAATCTACTGTAAAAGATAAACTGATAAACGAGTGATTCTATAAGGGTACCCTTGAAGGTGCGGAACACTAGACTTGTAATTTTCTACCCTTTCAGACTTCTCAAGTGGAACATAATAGATAAATAGTGATATCTGATCAAGAATCGTACAACATTGTGAACTATTAAACATGTTAATTCAAATACTCTTTACGAAATCTATGTTAGTAAAAGAGGGTACGATGGCGGAATTATTGCAAACCGTGGTTAGCTCGTATAAAAGTTGACAAGATTTGACTTGACATTTTGCTTGGGTTGCAAATTTCCCAATTCACTAGAATATTTATGTAAACAAACAATAGACGTACATCGTACGACATAACATAGTTATTATAAAACTGATTGGACGTACGCAGCACGTCATGACGCGCTGAATAGTTGAAACAAACAAATAACCGTTCAGTACCAACCGCTATTGTATCTAAAAGTTTTTATAGTTACAGAAAAATATATATAATTATATAAACGTTATCGCCGGTCTTCACACTGTGTGAAGCCAAGAAGAAAGTTGCGCGGAAGTGCGGACGGGACTTTGCGGTTCCGCAACAATAGTTTCACCTACTTAGCTCTAATTCGTGTGACCAGAATTGTGCATTATTACGGTTAGGAAACTGGACCAGAAAATTAAAATTGGTCTTGTTACGAAAATAAATCTGTGTTACTTCTGACAGTCGCAGTTGGAAATTCGGGTGTTTACGACGGACCGTTAATTTTGAGTGAGTGTTAACTCAACTGAATTAGATTGGATTCGTTTATTTCACAAAAACATTTCTTACAGAAACAGGTGCACTGTTAATCTTAAAATAAAATAAAAAATTGTAGTAAATTATTAAAATACTCTTATCCTAGATTTATTATTTTCAAAGAGGTCATATAAAATATTCGTTTACATTATAATAAGCTTTGCTTATAATTTCTGCTTTTATTTCATTTTTAAACTGTAACTCATTTAAGGATTTTTAATGATTATTCAATATGTTGTAAAATTTTAGACCCATTTATAGTGGAGTAGCCTACTCTCAAACAATTTCAATCGATGAGATGGAAATCTGTATTTTTTTCTGGTGCTATAAACATGTTTAAAACAATTTTAATCCAATATTTTATCAATTAGTGTGGACCCAGACTAAAACTTCATATACATACAGTCCCGATAAAGTCAATATTTTCTAATTTTGTTAAATTGGCCTACAACTATTTCTTTGGTCGAGATTAGACATTTTTTTTAGCAAAATCACTATTTTAGTTCTCTTTACCTAACCTATGTAATATCATAACTATTTGTTCTCTCATTTTTTTAAATAAAGTTTTACTATTGTTGTCGGCCATACTGTATTTTACATTTATTGGTCTACACTTTTCTGGAAGAAGTTATTCTTACATCATAGAAGTTTCATTCATACAAACTTGAAAAGGCTAGGAAAAGTTATTGTTTTTTTAATATATATTTCCTTTTCGTATGATTACAGCTTTTTATTTGGTTACTTGGGGAAACCCCTGCGTGCTCCGCACGCCAACTCCCGATGGCACCTTTTAAAAACATATGTTATGTTTTATTTATAATTACCCCCTACATACAAACAAATTTTACCTCTTTATAGAAAACAGCTGACTACTGTTATTATTACAGTCAATAAACAAATATGTAATGGCGCTTACATTTTGTTAAATATTGAGTATATTTTTTGTTGTTTTTATGTTCAATAGATGCTGCAGTTTTTCTCAAAACACGCTTGTATTCAATTGAAAGTTTGTGTCAAAATTTCAAAGCAATAGGTGAAGAACTTTCGGAGATTATCGATTTTGGACAAACGCACATTTACATATTTATTTATATAGATTGATTAAAACTATTTCGTCTAGGCTATTCATTGACTGTCAGTTTTTCCTTCATACAACATGACTTGGTATAATAATAAACGGTATCAGTTAACTGACACAAACTTTCTCCCAACTTACTGTAGTCAAAATAATATTGTTTTTTAATCATTTTATTTACTACTTTTTAGAACAAAACAAAAAAATTATATTCTACCTACGTCAATCGTATAAAAAATTATTTTCCCAGGCGGGATTCGATCGCGCGACCTTTGAATTACTGGCCGTGCTTGCTACCGTGGTGCTACCCCGTGCGGCCCCTGCCGCGATGCTAGATTGACAACACAAACTTGTTTATTTTTAAACATTTCCCCATCATTATAAAACGCCGAAGTTTTGATAAAAGCGGGTGGTGTCATATTGTTTGGCATCTTAAGCACTATAAATACTGAAAATTTTATCAAAATCGTTAGAGCCGTTTTTGAGAAATTTGCATTTTTGTCGTTTTTTATAGGTTTTTAGGGGTAAATTACCCTTAAAAATTAAAAATTCCAAAAAATGAAAAAAACGCCTGGAGATATTAGGGTTTAGTACCTACATACCAAATTTCATGAAAATCGGACCAATAATGTCCTCTCTGGTCGTGTATACATACTGACACACTGACAGACAGACACCACTCTAAAAACACTTTTTTGGGTTCAGGGAGCACCAACGCAGATAATTGCACTAAACAATTTTTGGGGGTTCTGGGAGCACCAAAACAGATAATTCAACTGAAAATTCAAATTCGAACATTTTTACGAAAACAATACTTTCTCCATATACTACGTATAGGGTGGAGAAATAAGTTGAAGGACACAGGATTCGATACAAACAGTGTCATATTAGGAGTTTGAATGAATTAATTATATTTTTTAAGTCACGTTTTATTCAATTAATGCACCATTTTTGTAATGATTTAATTTTTTAGTTGTAAAAAATAGGTATTACATTGTTGTATAATTACATTAACGGGCTCGGCGTGAACTGTGCAACGTAATTATTCAGGCTTAGCCACAGTTACTAACCTTGATTATACCATTTAAAGAAAGCAATTAAACTTCGTTGCTTTCGAACACGATTTTTCAATTTTACTTTCGACTTTACCAATTTGTGAGTCTGGTTAGACATTGAATATTATAAATTTCGTGAAAGAAAATTACTACTGATTCAATGTTTTCTACGTTCATTATAACAGTCGACTCTGTATGACATATGCCTTACCCGACCATTACAGTCTTTTAAAAACGAGTGTGAACCTAAGCTTTCGGTAAAACTTTAAATAAGTAAGCAAATAAAAAAAGTATAAAACAATTAAATATGTTCATTGTTGATAGCCTTAGAACTCCATATATTTTATATATATATTATTTATTTGTTGTCAACTGTAGTCTCTAGTTTTACGTGTACGACCATTGTACGAAAAATATGTTAAATTACGTGTTGTGTTAATATATGAGTGTTTGAGTGGACATAGATAGCTGGCCTGATGATGCTGCCTGTGACAGTGAAACATGTAGCCACATAAAATGTACAGTAAAACTAGACAATACAATAAATAATATATATAAATAGATATGCATTTATTTTATAATATGTACTACTTTTTTATTTTTACTTGCTTCTAGATGTCAGAACATCAGGCGTCTAAACAGTTTGTTATAATTTTGTTTTATGTTTTTCTTTATTATTGAATTATTACATACTTTTCTATTTTTACAATACAATTTAATACTAAAAAAAATATTTGACAATCTTCATTCAACGCCAAAAGTAATTGCGGACTTTTTCTTATACTACACTCTGGCTTTTTATTTCCACATACTCTTCCTGAACGGCTGAAGTGATCCGCACGAAATTTGGTACGGTCATAGTAACCAACTATGGGGAGGTATAAATTTGAAATGGTGCAAATCGGACGTCAGGGTTTTGCCTTACGGCCCTTTAAAGTTACAATGTTATTTAAATAGAAGACATATTTTATTTGGTTTATTTACTGTGTGTTGGTTATACAGCTGTTAAAAGGATCATATCTAACTTCAGACTGTTACTATCAGCTGTTTGTAAATACAATAGTTTTCTGTGCAATTGTTGTTTTGTTTAAGTCAGTGGTTTGTTTACCTTAAATAATTAATTATAAGAAATGTTTTCAAACTCCGCTCAATATTGCAAGTAGACAACTGCATTGCATACTAGAGATGGGAATTACCGTTACATTGTGGTAATAGTCTGCAACGTTCCACGGTGTCTTGGTAATAGGTTGAAATAACGTATTAAATTTGTAACGTATTAATAGGTGGCGGAAAACTGCCGAGGTGTTATTTGACATAACGTTGCAGACGAAATTACTGAAACTATTAATTTGGTAATATGATGTTACGTTGCAGGCAAGTTACTAGCAGACCGTTGTAGCAAGGTGTATTTATTTATTTTGTGTTTCGTTGCAGACGAGATTACTTTATGAAATGTTTCCGATATTCTTAAGTAATATTATCTGCAGCGTTGCTTGAATATTCCAAGAAACTCATTTATTAACAAAATACATTAAAACAATCATTTTCAAAATGATGAGATATAAATATATAATATAAAAATAATAATAAGATTTTAACTTGGAGTAATTATTGATAACTCAAAATTTAAAAACGTCAAATTTAAATACTCAACTTCAAATTAAAAATATTTAATAAATATTATTCATTTAATGTAAGGGTTCCAAGCGATATTAATTTATGTTCAAAAGTTACCAAGATTCTCAAGTAATTTCTTGTGCTGCTTTAAGTTTATGTTTCAAAGAAAATCTTTACTAAAAAAATGCAGTTGAAATTGTCAAAATAATTAGATATAAATAAATATATAATATACAAATCATTAGAAATCAAATGTAAACCTAGAGTAATTATTGAAGACTAAAATTTGAAAAAAAAAAAACATAATTTTACGTTAAACTTTTAGACTAAATTAAATTGCACAGTGTCAAGTGTTTAATTCAACTAAGGCCTAGGGAAGGATAGTTCTATAAAGCATTTTTTTTTATATATATATTTTTCAGTGGCGGTTTGCCCATAAGGGCTCTCGGACGCCGCCCCTCCAAAATATTTGGAAAATTAAAAAAAATTAAATACCCATTCAATTATAATTATACATCTAATTAACCAAAGTGTTTTTTTCAATCACATACATCGAAAATGTAGGAAAAAACACGCAAAAATAGCGCGAGAAGTTTGTATTTGTAGCCGTGGGACGCTGGCCAGAACGTCCCAATCCATTACCATGCAGTTATATGAAGAGTGGTAGTGGTGGGGGCTGCTGGTTCTATGACGCGTCTAAGCTTGTGCCTTATGGTAGGTTTGGGACGGCGTCCGAGCATGCGCAGAGCGACGTATTTAGTGAGTTGGAAAGAAGGATGGACTTTCTGCTACAAGCAATATAACTAAAGCCGGTTCTACACGATGCTACGAACGCTCGCTCCAATGTTGGACCGAACGTTTGGGACAAGTAAGTCCGACAGATGGTACAGCGAATGTTCCTGCTACACGGTGAATCGAATGTTTGATCCAATATTTAAGAAAACAGTTTGGTTCAAACGTTGGTCCAGTTGCAAAAATGGACGAGGATGACAGTCTATGATAATATATGTTTTAATTGTACACATTTAACGGGTTAAAAATCCCCACATCATATTTAGACAGGCCTAAATAAAATTTGTTTTTAAAATATTAAATTTTTTAAATTATATTTTTTAAATTTATAGTATCTAATTACCGGTAATCTGTTTCTGATTTTTCACGGGAACTTACTAGTATCAAGTATGAAATATAAATTGTAGCCTACTTAGGCTACCTGTAAAAATTTAAATGAATAATATTACTGATTAAAATTAAACACAGAGATAAACATAAATAAACAATACCGGTCTTTAGTGTAAATAGAGAGTAAATAGTGCTACATATGAACGAGTCGTGTAGCCGTTGAATCGAACTAACGAACATTTTCCTTCAAACGTTGGAGGCATCCCTTTGACTCGGTGCAAAAATACCGACATCGGCCCGAACATGGTCAAATGCGAATGTTCGACGCTCGCCATTGGACGCTCGTAGGTTTGAACAACGGCCACACGATGTGACGAACCATCAAACGTCCAACGTTGGAAGGTGTTCGTAGCATCGTGTAGAACCGGCTTAAAGGTATGTAAGTAGAGTTTCAGATTTACATATGATAAGTATTTCAGAAACATATGGCATCACAAATTTAATACCTACATTGCCTTAAAAACTCACTAAAATACACAAAATTTTCAAACACCCCGGTGGTGTGTGCCCCCCCAGCATTTTACTCACGAGCCGAAACTGATTTCTTTTATGTCAGCTGTAATTATTATGTCAATGTGCATATATGCATATAGGCCAAAGCTATTACAGTACGATTTTTTTAACCGTGCCCTCGGCCACGATGTACTAACCTGGATGATAACGTTAGAAATCGCTCCGTCTACTCCACGAAAACTGAGCCGAGCGGCGTGAAACAGCGAAAACCGAGCTTCAATAACACTGTCATTTAATACACTTAGAAGCGATGTAAAATTATGAAACTTTCACGGATACGCAGATAAGAACCATACGATTCGTATGATGTAAAAGAAAATCAATTACAAAACCTATTTCATATTTAAAAAATCAATATTACAACAATGTTCTTTAATAATGACATGAAATTTTCACACCGCTGGAAAGTTTTTTATTTGTTGGTCAGAGACAAAGTGTTCGCGAGAAAGTTTTAGACAAAGGACCAAATTAAATATTTTATTTGAAACATTTTTTCGTTTGACTTAAGGTTTGCTCGGTACATCGGTATAATGTGTGCGTTTCAATTAAAACTACACCTGGCCGGGCCGTGCCGCCAGGTCGTGTTTGGCATTATTTACCTTAACCACACCACAGTATTATTATTCGAATACTCGAACAAGAGACAAGTAGTCTATGACTCATTCAAGTAGTTTTTATTTCAATAATTTTATTCGAATAATTATTCAATAATTTTTGTTTATTCGAAGTTTGTGGAACTGCCTTTACAATCCCTCCCCGCTACACCGCTAGCCCACCGCGCGCTAGCCGAGCCGAGGGCACGGTTAAAAAAATCGTACTGTAATTATGTGTAATGGATTCTTGGATTAAATGAATACAGACACCGGGAAAGGCAAGAAAAAATATTTCTTGGAATCTCACACCAAACATCCTGTTTATTCTGGTTTAATAATGTGTAGCTTGTATCTGTGTGTACGTTGATGCATCCTGTTAGTATTGTAACGTATTAACGCAAGCGAAGAAAGTAACCTGTTGGCCGTTTTCTCAAAGGGTATTATTTTTGTCAAGGTATTATTTTTGTCAAGGTATTATTTTGTAATGTAACGTTGAGATATGATTACTTGATCATGACTTGGAATTAACACCTCTCTGGAACGTTCGTCAGCCCCCTTCACTGCGTTATCGCTTGACGTTACAAAAATAATAGGGTGTCCTACGTAACGTATTAACGTGGTAATAGTCTGCAACGCATTAATAGTATTATTTTTCCTGTTACGTTAAATTACGCCCACCTCTATTGCATACCTAGTAAAGTAGTTATCGCCCTCGTTAAAATTATAATTTTGGGCTCCTGTCGGCGTATCGGGTAAACTCAGTGGATCCGATGAGGCTGGGTCAACCTCTGTTGCACTTTTATTATATAAATACACTTCCATATTTTTAACCCAGGCTCGTTAGATGTCGCCTAATTTCTCTGCACTCGATTACGTTGCCTATATTCACGGCAGTACTCGGTTTTGTGAACTGGCCCAGCACTTTCGGTGTTATTCTCTTTCGTTTGTTTTTGAACTAAGCATCTGTGCCCGATTATTGTATCTTTTATTGTATTTAGTCTCGATACATCGCGATATTTTAAGAAGATCGTAAAATCCTTAAATGTTTCAAAGTTCAAAGCTTTGAATCTGTTCGAGTTTTGAAGAAAAACACTTAGTGCCCAGGATGTACACTTTTCTTCAAAACAACATTTATTTCACTCGGATCATATAATTAGTTTCTAAAATATAATCTTATGAACACTAGTATTCGGAATCGAAAGATCAATTTGCGTTTGTGTAGTTGCAACGTTCACAAACTTTCACTCGTCTTCTTTAAGCCAAAATAGCGGCGATTTTGTTTTTATTTTATTTTGGCCAAGTTATTGAACTTTGAAAGTAATTACTCAGAAACTGTCGCACTTTCTGCCAGGATTGACATCGATTTTAGAGATGATTTCGCGTCTGATTTAACGACGAGTATCAAATGGCAGATCGCATCTGATAAAGTCGGTCTCAATATGCAAACGACCCAACTCTCCCAAACTGTCTAAAATGTGTTCTAATAAACTCAACTGATAGTAAATAATACACGCCGCGTATACCGTGCTTGTTACATACATCAAGAATCTCTTTGTATTCACCTCCGATTGTTTCCACAAATTATATTATCTCTACATCCTCTCACTCAGAAGATATCCATCACAGCTTCCCGACGCTCCAGTCTCCAGCCAGCTCATTGATTAATAAATTAGATAAAGCAATGTCCAGGGTTAGCGATGCGAAGCTACGCAGTGGACGGTAAAAGCGAAAGCGGGACCTGTTTTCAGAGGCAATAAATTACAGCGAGGGGTTCCAACAAAATCTTCGTTCGTGGTTTTAACGAAGTAAAATTAATGTTTAAGTGTAATTTT
>JAGFPH010002097.1:158739-172188 GCA_018207615.1 Philaenus spumarius | reverse complement strand
AATTTGTATATTAATGATTATATTATTTACATATTTCGATTTGCCATTGTGAGTAATGAAATTTACTAAACGAGTTTACTTTATTCAATTTCCCCAGAATTTACTTGAATTTAGTTATTTAGTTTATTTTAATTTATTGATTATTTTGTAAAAAAGGGATTTATTTAAAATTATAAGTAACAATGATCGTTTGCCACTTACAGAACACAAGAAGTTCGACGCGTAATTCCTTCTGTCGATTTCCAGCGATTTAAAGTTGTTCTCCTTTGTCCCCAGAATGGTTTCTTCGGCTTACAGTTGTCTTCTCCTAGACTTAATTAAAGTTGTCCTCTCCCAGTTGATTGTAGTATCTTTTGGCAAGATAGGCCGTTTATATGGATATTCTTCTCCCGAAATTATCACGACCCGACTTAGCTTTAGGCCGGAGCTAGAAACGTAACGCACACCGAATTGATCGCCCTTTGACTTTCTCTAAGTACCCTCGGAGCTTGGTCAGATGTCTTCTCGTTGGCGTTCCGTGCTAAACTGATGTTAAAGGGGATGCAGGCTTCTATCGTCGACTTTTTACTTGTCAAACCAGCATCTTCCTCTATGTAACAAGAAATCCTGGTTTCTTGCTTTAGAAATATATTTTTTGGTCTTAATATATTTCCTGATTTATTTGATGAATTTTAGTGCCTTTATTTCCCATTGATTAGGCCTAATTTAATTATTATCTTCATTTATTGAATTTCAATGTGCGGTCTGTTTTGCTCTTCGTAGTAGATCCGATGACGTCACTTCCCCGTCGCAGCTTGGGCCTTGAGTGCCTGTATGAACTTGTCGTTTGACAATTTTTGCATTGATTTCACCCAAACTCTATAACTTCTTTTTGCGTGGTCGGATTTTGATTTTGTTGACTTCTATGGATTGGTTGACGTTTTCTGGTTTCTCTGGAATTCGAATGGTGTTTCTACTCCTCTTCATTCTTGAGTTATAGACTTCGTTAGTTTTGCTTAAATTTTGAAATTTATTTAATGTAAATTTGAAATTTTCCATTTTTTCTTGCTTGTATCCTCTTCGGTTGGTCTTGAAACGCGTAAATCTGTTGTTGGTTTTTTGATAGCTTGTTTGGTTATTTAGTTATTCAGCTTGTTGTTACTCTAATTGCCTTCGTTTGGTTTTCGGCGTCTCATTCCCCCCCTTTAAAGCTCTTTTCATATCTCACATGGCATTACAATTTATTACACATATATATACCCTATTTTATCAATATTTCCCTTTAATTAATCTCCCTTATATTTATTATGAATTAATAAAAAATTTTATTAATTTATTTTATTTTTACAAAACTATTTATTTATTTATATTGAACTTCGGCTTGATTATGCCCTATTATTGACTCTATTAAATGCTATTTTTTATGATTTAATTACATTTGAACTTTATGAGTTATTGGCCTTTTTATGCCCAAGAATGACTTTACACTTTATTTTTTAGCTATAAAACTTTATAACTTTATATTTTTTATTACTTTATTTTCTTAACCCTTTTTAACTCTACAAATGACTCTACTTTGTTTTTGGATTTTATTCAAATTCTGCAAAATCGATTTGTTTACGCTTACATTTTTGTCTATAACTTTTTAACAAATTATCATAACAAAATTATTTTTATTTCTCCTTGCTTATTTAACTCTCCTTTCAACATAAATCTAATAATAACAACTTTTTTTAATAAAATTACAAACCCCTATCTTTCAATGCTAATTCATTTCTACCAAATTTAGACAAGACTGGACAAGTCAATTCCTGTCAGATCCTGCAAGGTTTTGGCTTGGTCTTGTCGCTAATGCATACGTCATAGTCTGCACGTATTTAACCAACACAATTTCAAAAACTATTACTAAATACTATTTTTTCATTGGAAACTACTTTTTTATCTTAATTTTGGGCTTTTCTGACACCCTTTGGCTTTAATCCTTTGTTATATTGACTTTGAATTTATTTTAATTGTAATTAATTAACCCCAATTGGATCGGTCGATTGGCCGTTCCAGTAGGTACTAAACCCTAATATCTCCAGGCGTTTTTTGCATTTTTTTGAATTTTTAATTTTTAAGGGTAATTTACCCCTAAAAACCCATAAAAAACGACAAAAATGCAAATTTCTCAAAAACGGCTCTAACGATTTTGATCAAATTTTCAGTATTTATAGTGCTTAAGATGCCAAACAAAATGACACCACCCGCTTTTATCAAAACTTCGGCGTTTTATAACTATGGGGAAATGTTTAAAAATAAACAAGTTTGTGTTGTCAATCTAGCATCGCGGCAGTGGCCGCACAGGGTAGCACCACGGTAGCGAGCACGGCCAGTAATTCAAAGGTCGCGCGATCGAATCCCGCCTGGGACAATAATTTTTTTATACGATTGACGTAGGTAGAATATTATTTTTTTGTTTTGTTCTAAAAAGTAGTAAAAAATAAAATGATAAAAAACAATATTATTTTGATTACAGTAAGTTGGGAGAAAGTTTGTGTCAGTTAACTGATAACGTTTATTTTTTTAGTGAAAACTTCTATAGGCGCACCGCGTCCAAAATAGTTTAAACATTTTGCAGGGGGTGAATCGGATTTTACCGTCACGCTTTTTCGGTAACGCTCTACTATATATAGTACACATGTGTATATAGCAGAGTATATACATCTGAAATGGACATTGTGCTTCCTCATTTCATAAGTTGTGTTAAAATAGTTTACTTGGTAATACTTCTGAAATGGACATTGTGCTTCCTTATTTTGTAAATTTGTTAAATTAGTTTACTTGGTAATAATGGTAATAGTTTTACCCCTGAAATGACCACTATGCTTCCTCATTTTGTAAGTTGTGTTATTTTTATCTTGTCACATTTAAATCTAAAAAATTTAAAACAACATAGACAAGATTGTCTATATTCATGACAGTTTTCACTTCTGTAGGCAGTTCCACGACTGCTTTTATTTACTTACTTTAATTTTATTCTCACTTATTTAAATAAAAACCCGAACCACAAAACAAGGAACGAAAACTATAACTAAACAACTAAATTGTAAGTTAAGTTTAATACGTTACCCTTATGTACATTTCAATGACACGGTCATCATCCTCAGAGGGTTTTAACACTACTAAAGTATACATAAAATATTACAGCCCTATATATACTGTACACGCCCTCCCCCCACTCCTCCCCATACCGGTTAATCCAAGACCTACCTGGTGGGGGGAAGGCGTGTACAGTATATATAGGGCTGTAATATTTTATGTATACTTTAGTAGTGTTAAAACAATCTGAGGATGATGACCATGTCATCGAAATGTACATAAGGGTAACGTATTAAACTTAACTTACAATTTAGTTGTGTAGTTATAGTTTTTGTTTTGTTTGTTTTGTGGTTGGGGTTTTTATTTAAATCAGTGTGATTTTGTCGCCACAGTGCTCTTTTATTTGTTAAATTTTATTTTATTTAAACATTTTTTTTTTAAGTTATTGGTTTCACCCTGTTTTTTGAAAATAGAGTATTCATCAGATCTCGACGTTTTGAGGTCCTAGGAATCTTCCCTGACCACTCCCGAGAGGGTGTCACCCTGTCTGTATGTATAAGTATGTGACCCGCTTATAACTTTTGAACGGCTTAACTGATTGGATCCTACTAAACGGCGTTCTAAACAGTTCCATCAAACTTAGATTTTCTGAAAATTTCAACTAATTCAGACAGGTAGGTTCTGAGAAATTTCGAAAACACTAAAAATCATCTGAAAAATTTTGGTTGTTGATTCTTTCAATGGTCTCAAAAAACTGCATCGATTGCCGCAAATCGCCAAAACATCGGTTGATTTATTCGCGAGATATCGTGAACTAAAGAAAATAAAAAAAGTGTTTTTCCTCAATTTCTCCGAAACTTTTCATCTGAAAATTTGTTGTTGTTCATTCTTTCAATGGACTTAAAAAACTGCATCGATTGCCGCAAATCGCATAAAAATCGGTTGATTCATTCAAAAGTTATGGCAGTTCAAAATTTCCAAAAATAGTGTTTATCAAACTTTCATCATACTTTTGTAATTAAACTTAGCGGGAAGTTACAGGGATGGCCTTTAGGGTCAATCGTTTTCCGAATTTTTTTTAGGAGATAACCCTATGAGGTTATCATCGCTACAAACTTTTGCTACAAACTATTAACACAAATACCCAGAGATAAAAAAAAATCAATTTTTATTTAAAATTCCAAAACACTACACAATATAAGTTTTCATACAAGAAATGTTAAGTCATTATTTGTATAAGATAACTTTGGCCATTTTTTGAAGAGTTTAAAATATAGTTTTATATTCCGTGAAAAAGTAAAGAAGTTTTCCATTTCAATTTTTTCACCAAATGAATAATTTGCGATATACTAACGGTGGCAATGAAAAAAAAATACTCCCCTTAGTTCGGTTTAATCTCATTTAATTTTGTAATGTGAATCTTTGATAAGTATTTCATAACTTAGAAATAAAAGACCATTTGATATTTTTAACGCGTGCCAAGAACGGAATTAGACCATATGGCATCCTTACCACTGTTTAGGTTGTCCAGAATGTTTTATTCATAGAAGTAGTTCCATCTTTCTGACAGCCAATTCTTCATCTCTTACAAAATGTATTCTCATTATGCGAGTACAGTCAAAGGCTTTACTGTACTATTTACAGGTTTGAACGACTTTGAGCACCAGTTTTTAAGACAATATCTCGTTACCGTATTAACGTAAAATGACCTCACCAAAACCACATCATTACTGACCTCAATAAATTCTTACACCGCGAAACGACCTCAAACCTTGAATGTACTCACGCAATTGTCAATGTTAGAAAGTGTAACATAGGAACTAGTTAATGCACAAACTGAAAGCCATGGTGTAGCTGTTACATTTTAACCGGGCCTCCATTATTTTCAAAAGTTCAAGATTTACAGCGAACTTTGAAGGTAAGACATAACGAAACGTAGGCTTACTTTTTAGTTGCCATTAATTTGATATTTCGAAGATTTACCGCCTTCGTGAGACGCACGCAATAGTCTTCCAGTCAGTTACGCATTCTTTGTTGACAGTGTAAACTATTAGGTTGTTTTACCTTACAACCATTGGTTTTCAAAATGACGCCGTGTGAATTGAAAAGTTGTGTTGCATAAGGACGGCTGGATAACGTCCAGTCTAACTTAGTATGACAATTAGGCGTATCTGGACTATCTTGCGTCAGTGAATGTAGCAAGTAGGCACTTCCGTATACTTGGGGCCTCCTGATAGCTTTCTCTCCAGTTTGAGAGAGAACCAATAAATCTGGCAACATCGTGGTCATTCGACCGTGCATTTGCAGTATTGTTACATTTGATTTCTTAACCAAAATGGTAAATGTGATTTATAGGCAGTCAATGGCATTGCAGTAAAAGGCGGGTGATGGGTGTTTTCTTTGTGATTAGAAAGAATATCGGCAGCCATTGAGTAACAGAACTATTGCATCTATGTCTTACAATTTAGAGAATTTTATAAAAATGTTTTTGTAGAAACAAGAATTGTTTTGAAAATAATAATATAAAATGCTTGTTTACTATTACTATAACCTTCTAATATTAAAATTGTTTAATGTGCCATGCCTTATCTGCAATAATTTACCGTTAAAATATACACTAAAGGTTTAGAAAATTATGAAGTATTTAATTTGTTTTAAGTGAATAGGCACACCGCGTCCAAAAATGTTGAGGGCAATTGGATTTTACCGTCACACTCTACTATATAAAGTACACATTTGAATGTGTATGTAGCACAGTAGGAATACATACAGTAGTTTACTTGATAAAACCTTTGAAATGGACATTGCGATTCCTCATTTCGAAAGTTGTTTTAAAATAGTTTACTTGGTAATACATCTGAAATAGACACTGTGCTTCCTCATTTTATAAGGCGTGTTAAAATATTTTACTTGGTAGTGTTATTAAAATAATCAAATTTCAGATTAAACCAATATGACCAACGATTTGTATTCATTACAGTTTTTACTTCTGTCGACAGTCCTGCGGCTGCTTTTTTTTTTTTTTTTAATAGATTCGTTTTTTAATAATATTTCTTATTTTCGTACAAAATAAACAATTAATACAGTGTAATTTAACCAAGAATACCGCAGTGATATCTTGTGATATTGCTACTACCGTTTTATAAACGTGGTGAGGACCTAGGGCAATGCAATTTGACTAGCTCACATCATAATATTTAATGTGGCCTATACACTTTGAAAAACATGCTAACACTGAATGCTTGTAGCGTTTTGCTATGCAAATTTTACTCCTAAAAAGTAATTGTCTACATGGATTTAATTCAAACATTATTTATTGGGCGCTTTATATTTCGGCGTCAGACTCGAAAATTTAAACGAGGTTGTAGGCACTGCCGTAGTACCTCCTCCTATATTATTATACAGTACTTATTTATTTATTGAATTTTTGTTATTTTTTACTCCAAGGAACTGCAAGACAATATCACATTTTCCAATTCCCATGGGAAATTAAAAGTTTCGGACCAGTCAATCAACCTTCGGGTTTTGATATTCTTTGTTTGTTTTTTGTATATTTCCTAAAGGCCCCTGAGGCTTCACAAGCCAACTTCTTCCTCCTACACATATTTTATATATATATTGTTTAAATTAAGGTATAAACATAGACTTAAATGTAACAAAATATGTATTCATTGTGACTTCATAATTGTAGGTGGGGTAGGAGGGGTGATATTAAAGTAGGCGATTAACTAATAAATATTATTATTATTAGCTAGAGAGAAAATTATTCGATCGATTTCGAACAAATTTGCACAATACACGTCTATTAGGCCTGTATAGATGCACAAAAAAAGGTTTTGAAAAACAACCCCCTTTTTGGCCAAAATACCCCCAACAATCAGTTATTATTATCAGCTAAACAAGAATTTTTAGAAAGATACGGTTTTCTGCATATGGTAGCGTACATTAAAGGCTACAAATAAGCCAAATTTGATCAAAATCGTTAGAGCCGTTTTATTTATAAAAAAATAATAACTGATTTTTTGGGGGTTTTTTGCCAAAAATGGGATTGTTTTTCAAAATTTTTCAAAACACTTTTTCGTGCATCTATATAGACCTAATTGACATGTTTGGTGCAACTTTGTTCGAAATTGGTCGAATAGTTTTCGCTCTAGCTTTGTATACATACAGACATACATTTTGTAAAAACCACTTTTTTGGACTCAGGGGGTCCCAAAACGAATATTTCCACAAAAATCTCAACATCGATTTTTTTGCGATCACTTTACTTTTTCTATACTATATTATAGTGAGAAAGTAAAAATTAGAGATAAAAATACTGTAATTTCAAATAATGAAATCAGATGTAATGGAAACGCCTTTGAGAAAAAGGCCAATATACCAGTTTAAAAGTGTTAGAACTTAGAATGAACTACTTGTTATTTACCAATTCTAAAAATCTTCCATTACCTGAGATGTACTTTTAAAATGTAGTTTTCCTTTACTATCTAAAGGATAACATTTTCTTTAAATTATTTGTAAATTTCAGTTTTTTCCAGTCAGACTTATAATAATTGTGATAGTATAAACAGTGTGAGTACAAACTATACATCACGACAAAGAAATAAGACCGACCTTTTATTTTAAATCGCTCCGATGCACTTACAGCACTTCGGTTCAGTAAAATAGTGTTATGCCATTTTAAAGCAGCATACAATTTCTTCTCTAAAGTGGTGTACGGAGTATACTACATTTTATAGCGAAGTACAAAAAGTTATGTTTTTATGAGAACATGTTTTGAATGTCTATATGTTGGCTGGCTTTTTATTTATGTTATTCTTTTCTACATTTCTACTGAAGATACATATAATTACATGTACTTTATTGTACAACTCTCTAACTTGAATAAATTAATATCATATTTCATAATAGGATCAGTTTAGATACTTTTGGTTCTAATTTATCCTCGATTTTTCGTACTTAAAGAATCAAAGAAAGATACATATATTTTTAAACCTAGTGTCAAAAAAGTCATATTCGAGGGAGGTGTGTAGTTTTTTTGAAGAAGCTTGAGCGTTTTTCAAAAATTTTTTAATTTTCATTTCAAGTCTAATTCACATGAAAACGGTTGGGTTTATAAAAACGTCTTTCATGATAAGTTAAAAGAAATAAGTTATGTTTTTATCAAGAGAGCTACCTACAATGGTTGAATGGTTAATGCTGCCATTTTTAGTACGAAAAGTTTCAAACAGTAATAACTGTTTTTATTCGTTTGTTATTCCTGTCCTTGATTAACTGAATCAAATAATAATAATAATTTATATTTCTGCTAACTATACTTTCTGAATAAGGTGTAACAACTATACACTGTTTCCTAGTGATCACCTTTCTCGTTTTGGCAGTCAAAGCCTATGTGTGGATTATTATTCTACTTGTAGTCTTATTGCATTTCTTAGATTATAACTTGTGGAGACTTTAATACCAGCACAACAAGTGCGCTCAGAAAAGTAGTTTTATGTTCTAGAGACGCCTGGCACCTCGCCCGATGAAAACTCTATAAATACCAGACACCATGCTTTTATTTTAAAACACAGCATCTTTGCAACCGTCTTGATCAGATACGAGTGTCGAGCGAGCATTCGCGGATACTCTGAAAATATGCCATTAACAATAAATACTAATCTTCACCACAATGTTTTACCGATCATTCCTTCGTGTTAAAGGTGTTTTCCGAGTTTAACATTTGAGCATATGTGCCCTGTTTTCAGCTCCAACAATTAAATCAGGCTTTAATGAAATTTTTGGAACAAAATTTGTGTGCTTATAAATTATAATAAATTAACCTCAGATCGTTTCCAAATAAAAGTGTAGAACGTAGAAACACTAGAACCGAAAAGTCACTTGTTACGGATTTTAAAAAAATAATTTTTTTTTAATAAATTTGCTCTTTTTATCTGTCAAAGAGTATATTTTTTATAGTGATAGTATCAAATTGGCATTTGGCGTAGTTTAAAAGTATGCTACAATAGGTTTAATAATCAGGGCTAAAGAATATTTTACTACGTATTTTGGAACCAAAGTTTAGTACCCCACCAAAAAAACTTTGTTTAATAATGTAGTATGGTTTATTGTTCGAAAAGGCTTTATTATTGTAAGTTCATAAATCTGTACAGTATTTTTTTAAACAACAGAAGATTATTTTGTTGACGTGACAAAAAAAATAAAAATAAAATTTAAAAGATCAGAAATTTTGAAAAAAAACTTCTCCTAAACACTCGCTTCTACAAAAATACAGTAGTTACAATTTTAAAAACAGTGGTATTAGAGGTATTCGAAAACTTTACTAGAAAATTGTAGCAGATCCGAATTTTTTTATAAAGTACACCTAATCACCTGCTTTCACTAGTAACTGCCACCAATATATAATTTATGTTTATGTTGAGTATGTGACTTGTTGATGAAATTTTTGTAGTGCGGAACACTTGGTGGGAGAGTCAAACTCTGACTTTTTCAGTTTCTTTGGGTTTATAACAGGTTTGTCTTTACGGTTTACATACCATACAATGTCTTGCTCGCTCCCATTGTTCTTACACAAATGTACTTTGTAATGCATTACTTCTTTTACTTTATTATTATTATATCTACAGGAGCATTATCAGTTAATGGAATCCTTAGCGTGCAGGCTTGTTATCATCCTGGTTGCGGCGACTGCATCTCTATGTAATAAGAATTAGCATAGAATTAAATGCACGCCTGGGACAGTCGAACAATGAAATGCACTCAGCATCACATTCGAAAAAGTTATTGTTGCCTCTAACAAAAGCATGATGAGGGTGTTGGATAATTTCCCAATTGTAATTATGTTTAGGCAGTTCTAATTAGATGGAAAGTATTTGAAGCGCCAAAAATCGAATTGCTTGTTTTATTATTTATGTTTTATGTATTTCTAATGTTACACAAAATCTTATAAAGAACGTCAGAATTATAATGTAGGCCGTCCATATATATGATTTGAACTAACAAGCATAATTATTAGATACATTTGCAGTTTCTGTTTTTCTATTGTGTAATAAAAGAGTAGGCTACCACTTTAAAAGTTCTTTAAATTTACAAATAATTTACGAAAACGTGTAGACCTATAATAGTAATAGACAGTAAAACAAAATATGGGATACTTTAAATTATTTCACTCACTATCGACTAGCGAAGCGAGCACAAGGGTTCTAGTCTATACTAATATTATAAAGAGGTGAAGTTTTTAACTTCCCGCTAAAAGAAAATTGAAAATTTTCTAAAATCGGGAAGTTATTGGTTTCACCCCGTTTTTTGAAAATCGAGTATTCATCAGATCTCGACGTTTTGAGGTCCTAGGAATCTTCCCTGACCACTCCCGAGAGGGTGTCACCCTGTCTGTATGTATGTGTGTGTATGTAAGTATGTGACCCGCTTATAACTTTTGAACGGCTTAGCCGATTTGATCCTACCAAACGGCGTTCTAAAGAGTTCCATCAAACTTAGATTTCCTGAAAATTTTAACTAATTCGGACCGGTAGGTTCTGAGAAATTTCGAAAAAACTAAGAAATAAAACATTTTCAAATCAGGTTTTTTTGGAATAACTTTTAAACGGCTTTACCGATCAATTCCAAAATCAAATCAGATTTTAACCTTGAAAAGCGACGTCGATCGCTACCAGTCCGGTCAAAATCGGTTAATTCGTTCGTGAGATATCGTGAACTAAAGAAAATAAAAAAAGTGTTTTTTCACAATTTCTCCGAAATTTTTCATCAGAAAAATTTTTGTTGTCGATTATTTCAATGGACTCAAAAAACTGCATCGATTGCTGCAAATCGCATAAAAATCGGTTGATTCATTCGCGAGATATCGTGAACGAAAGAAAATAAAAAAAGTGTTTTTCCTCAATTTCTCCGAAACTTTTCATCTGAAAAATTTTGTTGTTGATTCTTTCAATGGACTTAAAAAACTGCATCGATTTCCGCAAATCGCATAAAAATCGGTTGATTCATTCAAAAGTTATGGCAGTTCAAAATTTCCAAAAATAGTGTTTCTTGTAATTAAACTTTGCGGGAAGTTACATGGATGGCCTTTAGGGTCAACCGTTTTCCAAATTTTTTTTTTTTTTGTTTGTATGAAAGGGGCAATCTCTGATACTACTGAACCGTTTAAAAAATTTGTTTTACTAATAATAAACGGTATCAGGAAACTGACACATACTTTCTCCCTCATTATAGAAACTTAATAAAAAAATACTATTACCAATTTATTGTGATTTTTTTATTTTTAACAGTCATTTTCCCATAACAATCCATAAAATAATGGAAAAATCAACTTTTCTCAAAAACGGCTCTAACGATTTTGATTAAAATTTTACAGTTTATAGTACTTTAGGTCCCTAATAAACTGTAAAATTTTAATCAAAATCGTTAGAGCCGTTTTTGAAAAAAGTTAATTTTTCCGATATTTTATGGGTTTTTATGTGAAAATTACCCTTAAAAATAAAAAATTCACAAAAATGAAAAAAATCCTGGAGATACCGTGGATTAGTACTTCCATACCAAATTTCATCAAAATCGGACGACTGGTTTAGGCTCTAGGTCTGATAACATCCACACAGACACACAGACACACAGGCACACAGACACACATACAGACACACACACAGACATCACTCCGAAAACCACTTTTTTAGGTTCAGGGGGACCCAAAACGGATATTTCCACCAAAAACTCAAACTCGAAAATTTTGACGAATACAATACTTTCTCCATATACTATGGTATAGGGGGAGAAAGTAAAAAGCTGCAATATCCGTGAGTAACATAGGCCATAATTCATTTCGGTAAAAACCTTTTTTTATTTCAATATTTGTAAATGTAGTCGGAAACAATTCTTAGGTTAGGCCTAGAATGATAAACCAACACATGTATTTACATTTATTACCATAGCAACCAATTGAATAAAATAACAAATAATATTGCTGTTGGCTCCAATATTTCCATTAACAGCTGATTTCAAAATTTGAAGCAATTATTTTTGTATTTTTTGCTTTCAGGTTAGGGTTTTTAAGTGTAGACCTGAGCCTTGCTGGTTCTTTTAACCATTATTATAACTGCTGTTATAAAATATAAGAAATAATTTGATTTGAACATTTAACATTATTTACCATCTTAGTTTTGAGGTTAATTAATCCTACACCTTGTATGTAAATAACATTGTAAATAAAACATACCATATTTTTTATAAGGTTCCATTAAAGGTTGGCGTGCGGAGCACGCAGGGGTCTCCCCTAGTAACAAAATAAAAAGGTTTATAGTTAAGAAAAAAACAAAATGTTATTTGGTAAATTCCAATATATTACTTAAATTAAATATTACATACAGGGTACAATATTAACACTAACCTAATTATATTTACATATTAAATATAGAATGAAATTGTTAACTAAACATAGTTTAACGTCAGACAATATACAGCAAAATAAAATGACTATTTTCGCGGAGCAAAATTATAACAGATGTATTTACAAGATGTCGATGGTAGAAAAAGTGATTTGCGAATATTTTCAGTAATAATTATGAAACGATATAGTTTTCATTTAATTTGTATTCGTATTATCCACTTTCCTTATCTGAAAACACTAGGCGTAAAAATAACAGTTAAAAAAATGTAATATTGGTATTAAAAAAGCAAATAAGAATTTAAATCATAGTTGTTTGAAATTACAATTTATGAGAAGAGAAAGTAACATATAAATTCAACTCCTAAGTTTAATAACATTGAGTTTCTTTGATTGAATGTTAATAAATTACATTCGTTGATTTCTTAAAATCTTTGATTTGTTAGTGTAAGGGTGTGCAATACCATGACGAAACTGTTTCGTACTACTAATTACAGTTTTTGAAGATAAACGGTTTTAATCTGCGGGAAGTTATCTAAACTAGAGTACGTAGATTACAAAAATGGTAAATTAACAATTGTTTTAAAGCTATTTGCTTATAAATATGATGTCCAATTGATTTACTTGAAAACAGATCGGATGACTTTTGCATCTTCCGACTATATATTGATGTTTTCTAAAAATATTTACTGCTCTAAATGCAAAATAAGACAGCTATTATATGAGTAAAGACTTAAGTACTTACAAGAAATATATCAATCGCACTAGAGCGTCTTACAGATGCAATAGCATCCGACCAGCCTGCTCAAGATTGGCTCTATTCATTGATTCGAATGGGATTGCACACCCTTAAGAAGTCAACTTTACCTGAGATTGCATAAATATATCAGAGTAAATGTTGAATATGAAACTAAAATTATATTATACATCTTATTTAATGTTTGACAAAGTTCGATTTATAACATTTATTTTGTCATACAACGTCTACCCTTTTT